>JZKD02S2180662.1:62269-81820 GCA_000966675.3 Picea glauca
GTGTGGATGACTGTCTCCCTCCCAAGAATGTAATGTCTCCACTGGCGGCAGGCTTTCACAATGGAGTACATTTCTTTGTCGTAAGTAGGGTACTTACGGACAACATCTGATAGTGCCGCACTATGATAGGCCACGGGGTGGTTGTGCTGCATGAGAACGACACCCACAGCATAGTCTGAAGCATCAGTCTCAATCTCAAAGGGCTATTGCAGGTCTGGTAGTGAAAGTACTGGGGCTGAGCACAAGCGCTGCTTCAAATCATCGAACGCTTGTTGTTGGGGCTGGCCCCATGCAAATTTTTCCCTACCACCACCCCTGGTTATTTGGTTGAGGGCCCATGCAATATGGGATAATCCCAACACAAACCTGCCGTAGGAATTGGCAAGGCCCAAGAAGCTCAAAATCTTAGTGAGTGTGGTTGGGGCTGGCCAGTCACAGATGACTTGGATCTTGGCTGGATCCACATGTATGCCATGTTGATCAATGATGTAGCCTAGGTAATGGACCCTATCCATGCCAAAGGAGCATTTTTCCAAGTTGGCATATAGCTTGTGTTGTCCTAGGGTGTGCAAAACCTATTGAATATGATGCAAGTGTTCAGCCCAAGTCTTGTTGTAAATGAGAATGTCATCAAGATACACCACTACAAAAGTATTGGTGAATGGTCGCAGGATATCGTCCATCATCCTCATGAAAGTGGCTAGAGCATTTTTCAGACCAAAGGGCATGACCAACCATTCAAAAAGGCCTTCCTTTGAATTGAAGGCGGTCCTCCATACATATGTTTGTTCTATTGGGACCTGGTGGTAGCCAAACTTTAGATCAATCTTACTGAAGTATTTGGCCCCCATGAGTTGATCAAGGAGGTCGTCGATTCAGGGAATTGGGTACTGGTTTCTGACTGTGATTTTATTCAGAGCCTGATAATCAATGCAAAGTCACCAAGTTCCATCTTTCTTCTATACTAGCATGATTGGGCTCCTGCAAGGTGATGATCTAGGATGGATGTGCACCTTGTGGAGAAATTATTGGATTTGTCGCTTGATCTCCTCATTCTCTAACAGAGAGCGAATATAGACTGGCCCATTGGGCAGCGGTGCACTGGGGGTCAGATCCATGGGGTGCTTGACCTGGCAGTGCAAAGGTACCCCGGTAGGCGAGGAGAAGATATCTGAGTATTCTTCCACAACATTATCTACTTGATTCTATTGTGTGGAGAGGTCGGCCGCAGACACCCTGGATGTGGCTATGATTTTTATCTCATTATGAGAGCGGATCATGAAGAAGATAAACTTCCCCGTCTGAGAGATGACCTTCCTGCATTGCTTAGCAGAGATCAAGGAAATAACACTAGGTGGGACAACCTCGGGTATTCTGTACAATTTCCTATTCAAAGTAATAATAACACTACAAGGCCTAGACTCATATACAACATGACGTTTCCATAAATAAGGTTGGCCTAAAAGAACATCACAAACTTCAAGAGGAGAAACATCACACAATACCTCATCTTTGAAGGGCTTGATGTCATACAACAGTCGACATTGTTGGCTGATGTGGAGATTTATTCCTTGGCGGAGCCATCCAATGGTGTAGGGTTGTGGGTTTGGCATTGTCGGTAGGGCCAGTCACTTGACAACCTCTACTGAGATGAGGTTCTTATGTCTACCACTATCAACAATGAAGTGCAGTGGGGTGAATTTTACCCACATCTGGGAATGGAAGAGGCACTCTCCTTCTTCTGGCTCGTCTGGTTCACCATGCTGGAGCTTGGTGGTAGCAACGGTGGCACTCGATTCCACGTCAATGATCCATCTTCCCCTTTCTGGTTCTGACTCAGAGTCAGAACCCACATCTGATTCATAGGCTTTCACTTTAGCCACCAATGTCTGCTTTGAGCAACAATCAACAGTGTTATTCCAAGGGATCTTATGGAAGTCACACCACTTCCCGATATCTTTCTTTGTCTTTCTAGTGTCGTTCTTTGCTTGCGTCTTGGACTGGTTGTCCTGATACTATGCATATTTTCTCTATCCTTTGTTTTGTGGGTTGGCGCCGCCCTTTCCTGGATTTTTTTGTGAGGGGTTCCCCGACCCAAATTGTCGTGTCTTTTGTTTGAGCTTCTGCTCGATTTTGACGACATATCGATAGGCCGTGCCCAAGGATGAGATGTCTAGAAATTCCATTTTAGTCTGGATGTATCTATGCAAAGCACCGTGATACTTGAGCACCATATGTCTCTCTGAATCTTTGATACCCAACTTGGTGCACAAGGTATGGAAGATATTTGTGAAATCTGGAATTGCTTGGTCTCTTTCTTACCGCAATGTGGTCCATTTGGTATACAAGTCATCTTAACTTTTGACAGGGTAGTATTGTTCCTTAATAGCATCCCTGAAGGATTCCCAGGTGGTCGTGAATATAAATAATGAAGGTTCCTTTGTTTCCTTTTGCTCATGGAAAGTTTCCCACCAATCTTTGACATGGGGAACAACTTTGAGGAGCGCACAAGTAATCTTTTCTCTATTCAAAAAGTTATGGACAGAGAAATACCCTTCTAGTATATTCAACCACTTGTTAACAACATCTACATCTATCTGATCTTCAAATATAGGAATATCAAAGTTTATTTGTACCTTGAAGGGGGTGGTGCCTCCACTCGAAGAAGATGTGTTCCCTGTTGGTAGTCGCCGAAGGATTTGCGCGAAATTATCCATCATCTCGTTCCTCTATTGCATGAGGGCTTCCTCAATCAATAGTTTGAAAGGATCTCCTGTCCCACAATATTTCTTTTATCCTTCCATGAGAGGTTGCTTGGGTGTGCGAGATATTTTGTCCTCAAGAGAAACAAGCTCAAGACCCAAATCTTTGTACTTCGACCTCGTTGGGGACATGCATTAAGACGACAAGGAGAAGACCACTCTGATACCACTGATCCGGATTTTATGAGAAGAACGAAATGAATACAGATTTTTACCAAATTCTTAACATAGAATAACAAAGATACAATAAAACTGGTTTTCTATTCAATAAGGAAATAAGCTGAAACTGTAAAATGCAGCGGAAAACAAGCTTGCTGGAATGGTGGTGGCTTATCTCTGAGAAGAGATGTGACGACTAGAATCATTCATAAGAAGATGATTACAATGAGGCTCTCAAGGAATTTTTACAATAAATAGGAGTTTCAAAAACCCTAAACATCCAAAAACCTAACCCTAGGAGATGAAGCACCAAAAGTCATGTGGGCCCCGTTTGGGTAAGTCAGTACATCAACTTCCAGGGGTCGTAACTTTTGCATACGATCTCCGTTTTAGGTGTATGATAGCCCATTGGAAAGATATATCTGAGGACTACAACAGTTGCACAAAATTTAAAGATGAAATTGTGCAGCCACAACATACCCTAAAAAAATGTCGTTTAGGGCCTCAAACTGACTCCGGAAGTTTAGGACCCGAAAACTGCTAAAAATAGTAAATTATCAAAATTGCTAGAAAGTTGTTTTGAGCTAGATGGAAAAGGTGGGTGGCCACTGATATCCACATGGATCATATGTGACCTTTGATGAATATGAAATGCTCAATAAATCTAAACTATGCCAGCTTGAAGAGGTATATGAAGAGGAACCCGTAATCCCCAATACTATAATGAGGGAGGTTCCCAGAGTTGTAGAACTAGAGAGGGAAGTCATAAATTCCCCTGATGAGGAACTTCTAGAAGACCATGATATAGTAGAAGTGAAAGAACCTACTCAAATGACCTTCTCCCATAAAAGAAAGCTTTCCCGGGCAAGAGAGCTTATTCAAGATGCAAAGAAGTATGGTGTTCTAGAAGGAACCTCGAGACATGTGAAAAGACCAAATCCATTCTCCAGTTACATGGCTTTGATGTGTAATATCCTAGATGAGGAGCCTACCTAATTTGAAGAATCCATTCAAAAGAAGGAATGGGCAGATGCCATGACAGAGGAATACCAATCCATAATGAAGAATGAAGTATGGGAAATAGTTCCCATACCGAAGAATAAAGATGGAGTATCCTACAGATGGCTCTTCAAAATAAAACATGCTGCTGATGGAATTATTGAGAAGTATAAAGAAAGATTTGTTGCTCGTGGCTTTTCCCAGAAGGAAGGCATTGACTATGAAGAGAAATTCGCTCCTATGGCCAGATACACTTCGATCAAATACCATCATAGCTCTTGTAGCTAAGATGAAGTGGAAGCTACACCAGATGGACGTGAAGATAGCTTTCCTAAAAGGTGTCATCGAAGAGGAAGTGTATATAGAGAAACCTCAAGGATTTGAGGTTGAAGACACGAAGTCTCATGTCTGCAGATTGAAGAAAGCCTTATACGGATTGAAGCAAGCTCCTAGATCTTGGTATGGTTGTATAGACAATTTCTTGATGAGCTTAGGCTTTACGAAGAGTAAAGTAGACTCAAATCTCTACTTTAAAATTATGGATAATGAGCCAGTAATCTTACTGCTATATGTGGATGACTTATTCTTAACTGGAGAAGAAAATCTCATCACTGAATGTAAAAGGAGACTTGCCTCTGAATTTGAAATGAAAGACCTTGGCGTAATGCATTATTTCTTAGGTCTTGAGGTATGGTAGAGTCCAGAGAGGATCTTCCTTAACCAAGGGAAGTACACGGTCAAGATCTTAAAGAGATTTGACATGCTGGAATATAAACCCATGAATACACCCATGGAAGTGAAGCTGAAGCTATTGGTCGATACTTCGTTAGATTTGATTGATGCCACACTGTACAGACAGATTATTGGATCACTGATGTACCTGATGAACACCAGACCAGACATTTGTTTTGTCATGAACACCTTGAGTCAGTTTCTGGTAGAGCCCAGACGTGTTCACCTAGTGGCTACAAAACATGTGATGAGGTACCTTAAAGGTACGATAGATTATGGTCTCAGTTATGACAGAGATCATAATTTCACATTGAGTGGATACACTGATTCAGATTGGGCAGGAAGCATTGCTGACAGAAAAATCACTTTCGGATGTTGGTTCAGTTTGGGATCAGCCATGATCTCGTGGCAGAGTAGGAAGCAATCCAGTATTTCTCTCAGCACAGTGGAAGCAGAGTACATTGCCACATGTTCTACTAGCTGTGAAGCTATATGGCTTTGAAAGTTCTTGACTAGTCTATTCGACCTAGAGATGGAAGTAACCACGATCCTATGAGACAACCAGAGTTGCATAAAAATGACAGAGAATCCTGTATTCCATGACAGGTCGAAGCACATAGAGATTCACTATCATTACATCTGTGACATGGTGTAGAGAGGAGCCTTGAAGCTCCTATATGTTAGCATGAATGAAAAGGTTGCTGATGTGTTGACCAAACCTCTATCTCGTGTAAAGTTTGAACACTTTCGAGATAAGATTGGTATAGTCTAAAAGGACCCTCCCCGAAAGGGGGAGTATATATGATTCCTTGCTTCTAACCTCAATGTTATACGCAAAGAAAGATGATTCCTTTCTTCTGACCTCATTGTTAGACGTAAAGCAAGATGATGTGTGTCTTCCTTTCTTTTGACCTCATTGTTAGACGTAAAGAAAGATGATGTGTGTGTTCCTTGCTTCTGACCTCGCTGTTAGACGTAAAGCAAGATGATTCCTTGCTTTTGACCTCACTGTTAGACGTAAAGCAAGATGATGTGTGTATTCATTTCTTCTAACCTCACTATTAGATGTAAAGAAAGATGATTCCTTGCTTCTAACCTCACAGTTAGACATAAAGCAAGATGATGTGTGTGTTGCTTTCTTCTGACCTTGCTATTAGACGTAAAGCAAGATTATTCCTTTCTTCTTACCTCATTGTTAGACGTAAAGAAAGATGATGATGTGTTCCTTGCTTCTGACCTAGTTGTTAGACGTAAAAAAAGATGATGTGTTCCTTGCTTATGACCTAGTTATTAGACATAAAGCAAGACGATGTGTTCCTTGCTTCTGACCCAGTTGTTAGACGTAAAGAAAGATGATGTATACCTTGCTTCTGACCTAGTTGTTAGACATAAATCAAGATGTGACTTGCACTGAGCTACTAGCTTAACAACTGTGACATAGATCCAGTCTAGTACTGTGATGGGCCAGCCTAGTGCTGTGATGAGGTATCATTTTTATAATGATACATATTGATGCAGATGATGATGGCATTTTTTCGAGAATGACGATGTTGCCAATGAAGAAAACTTCCAATGATTTATAGATACGCCAGCTAAGATGATATTGATGATGTTGTCCTCCCACTTGATGTTGTTGATGATGTTATCCTCTCTCTCTCGCATGATGCTGCTAAAGAATACCTTTCTTGTTAAGGGGGAGTGTTGAAATAATGTAACTACAAAGAGTATTCTTATTATTATTGATATTTTATTCATAGGATCAATCCCCATTGTGGATTGATCATGTCGGTTATTGTAATAGGACCAAATCCCCTTTTGCGGATTGGTCAACAGATAATTATAATAGGCAGAATAAGAAGTCAGCCCCAGCAGTTAAATAAGAGACCCAAAAATATAATAAAGGTGGGTTTACCCACCCAGTTTGAGAAGTTGGCCTTCCAGTGAAGAGACACTTCACACATGCCAGAACTTGTATAAATACAGGAGGCTAGAACCTCATTTGATGACAACTCACTTTCTCAGTTTGAGAGACAAGTTATGATCCGTTACCGACAAAGGAGAGAGAGAGTGGCGCATATATTGGGAGAGGACTTTTTGTTTTAGCATAAGATCTCTTGGCATTGTATTGGCTATTTATATTAAGGAATTTTTGCTGGGTTTTCTTCCCCTAGAGGGTTTCCTAGGATAAATGATGTGTCTCTTGTGAATGTGTATTTCTCAGTGATCATGTTCTTATGTTGCTATTATTTATTGAAATGCAAAGAACTATAATAATGGAATAAACATTAACATATTCATCCTTTCTGACAAACCATTCTCTTGTGGTGTTCCTAGAACTGTAATCTTTTTAAGAATTCCATGGTATGAAAAATAATCGTCAAAATCCTTGCTGCAATATTCACCTCTATTGTCTTATCGGAGACACTTCAAACTTTTTCCCATCTCATTCTCAAACAAAGATTTCCATTTCTTACAAGTATTAAAAGCATCATATTTTTGTCGAATGAAATAAACCCAAGTATTTCTAGTTGCATCATCAATAAAACTAAAATAATAACGAGATACACCAAGAGATGATACATGAGTTGGTCCGAATACATCTGTACACACAATCTCTAACCTTTCACTCTTCTTTTCTTTTTTGACTCTAAGAAATCTGACTCTCTTCTATTTTTCATAAACATAATGCTCAGAGAAATACAAATCAATTTTCTTAATATCTGGAAACAAATTTCTTTTGTGAATTATCTCCATCACATTATCACTCATGTATCCAAGCCTATGATTCCACAGTTCTGTATCCACTCCTATAGAATCTAAAGAGATACAAGAATTAGTATTACCAGTACATAAATACAATGTACCTACCTTATCTCCTTTTTCTATCACCATTGATCCTTTGGTGACTTTCCATGCCTTATCTGTAAATATAGATATACAACCTTCACTTTCCAAATTCCCAGTTGAAATTAGAATTTTCCTTAGATCTGGAACATGTCTTACCTCTTTCAACAATCATTGGTTTCCATTCTTTCGCTTCATTTTTACCTTTCTCATTCCAACAATTTTTCATGGTGCATCATCACCCAAATGATCCTGTCCAAAATCACCTTGGACATAATCTAGAAAATGTTTCCTATGGGGTGTGGCATGAAATAAAGCTCATGAATCTACTATCAAATATTAAAAATATTATCTACAGAAAGAATCAAAGCATCTTGTAACACATCACCTCTTACATTTGCTACCTGATTTTTCTCCTGCTGTCCATCTCTTTGTTTCTTTTGAGCTTTGTAGTATTTCTTTAGATGTCCTTTATTCCCACAATTCCATCACTCTATATTTCCTAGTTTGTATTTGGATCTTCCCTTCCTACAATTATCGTGTTTCCTTGATCCATTTCTTATATCCTTTTGTCTTTCCCTGTTCTCCATGTTTAATGCATTACATGATGTCTCACCTGTTCTTTTCTGTCGGATTTCCTTGCTAAGGATAAAAACAACATCATCATCAAATTTTAAAGTGTTTGAATCAGAGACAAAGTTACTTACAACCATGACCAAGCTGTTCCAACTTTCTGGAAATGAACACAAGATTAGAAGAGCCTTGATCTCATCATCAAAGTCCAATTTTATAGAACTTAGCTGATTAGTAACTGTTGGAGTTACTTCACAGACACCTAGGATTTATTTTTCATAAGTTTTTTCCTTCTTTATTAGTCATTATCCAGTCTCCTATATTTTAGGAATAATATTCCTCTAGGGAGAATATTCTTTTCAGTTTTCACTTCAGTTTGACTAGTTGAGTGGACTCTAGATGCTACATTGGATTTGTTACCATGAAACATTGGGATCATCACTAGTTAATGCGGATTAGCCTTGGTATCATCACCATACTAGCACATTGCCCATGATTAATTTCTCTCCTCCTTACTTGACTCTGTTTCAATCAGTTAACTGAAGACTGGTAGACTAGTCAACTTAACTAGGTGGCAATTCGCTCTTGTTACTTCTTAAGAGACTAGACTAGGTGGAAGTTTACTTCCGTAACTGTTTGTGTGTGTCCAGATCACTCTAAACCACCACTATGGATCATTGGATTCTCCTCTACTATGTATTGGTTGAGTAATACAAATTATATCATGTGTAAATTATTCATTATTCATAACGGTTAATGAGAATTCTTGCATTCTTTCTCTCTTGCTTCTTCTTTCTCAATTTCTCTCTGAAAATGTGTGTGGTATTTTCTAGATAGATATATTATGTGCAGGTTCAACACATTTACATGGTATGAGAGCCAACATAATGCTAAGAAAAATATACACCAAATTATTTTTGCAGGTACCAAAGATTGAAGATAACAGAAAAATGGAATTCCCAAAAGAATTCATTGTTACACCTTACAATTAATTTGCATGGAAGGAGAGACTAATCATGCATCTCTGAACCATAGGATTGTATAGGTTAACCTTGAATACAGAGACAAAACCAAAATCATCCATATAAAAATCAAAGTATCTAAATCGAATGGATCAAGCATTCAAAACAATTTGCAGTCTCATCTCTCCCGATCTTTTTTTTCACACATATTCCTGTAAAACCCCCAATGAATCCTGGATCACCTTGGAAGGGATATTTTGAAAATAGGATGAGATGAGGGGACACATTATCAAGGTGGAATTTCTCACATTGGATCCAAAAATATTTGACAATCTCCAAGATTTCTTTACAAAATTTAAGGATTTATTGTCGCAACTCAAAGCTTGTGGGGTTGATAAATCTAAGGAGGAAAAAAAAATGGTTCTCACCACTCTCTCCAAACTTAGTCCTGATTCTCCATGTTTGTATCCACATTCCATTCATTCAAATTCACCTCTTGAGCCACCTGGGAGATTCCTTCTCTTGAGGAATTTATCGAATCCCTGACACAAGAGCAAACCAAGCTCATCAACATGGGAAAATCAAAGGCCCAAAGGTGAATGCACTTACTATGCAATATGGAAGCCATGGATATATTAAATCTAAATATAAATACAAAAGGAAAGATCATGAAAATCCAAATAAGGAATGGTACTCAAAACCCTTCGTCGATGCCTTCGGATCCAAAGATGGAAAGGGAAGAAAAGGGGAGAAATGCACATACTTCCATAAAGGATTCCATCCAAAATCTGCATGCATGCAGAAAAAAATAGATCTAATGAATCAAATAATTGAAAAAAATAACCTTGGAGTTTGCATCCTCGAGGGTTCCAAGAAGAAGAAGCCATAATATCATAATCCCAAGAAATGGAATTCTAGCCATGCCTTGATTGCCATCAAATCCTCTCCCGATGTTTGGATCATAGATTCAGGAGCAAAAAATCACATGGCTGCCACAAAAGCAGTCTATTCTTCATTGGATGAATTCAAAGCTCCTCCTATTCTGATGTGGGACAACACTCCATTCGAGGTCACTGACAAAGGAAGGATTAGACTCACCAATGGAAGCTTCGCGAATGTGTTGCATGTTCCCAAACTTTCTATCAATATTCTCTTTGTGTATCAGATGACAAATTATAACACCAGAAAGAAAGTCATATTCACACCTAATGCAGTGGACATCTATGACATGCAAACCAATTCCATGGTTGCTACCAGTGAGGTAAATCATCAATCTAGATTATATACATTTTATGAATTTATTGAACTAGATTTTTATTTACTGCTTACCCATGTTGATGAATATAGTAGGATATGGCACGAAAGGTTCGGGCATTTTAATTTCATATATATGCAACAAACTAGAAAGAAAGTATTGGTTGATGGTATACCAAACATCCATTTCTCCAAAGGAATCTGTGAGGGATGTGTTATTGGAAAACACCCTCAAGATAAATTCAACAAAGGAAAGACTTAGAGATCTTCCTCTCCTTTATATCTGATCCATAGTGACCTCATGGGTCCTTTTCCGCATCCATCAATCAGAAAAGCGAGTTTTTTCTAAATTTTGTTGATGATTTCTCACGTTTCACATGTGTAACATCCCCGACCACCCAAGTCGGTCCATGCTACTCCAGATAACACTCTAATACCATCTTGTAACATCCCCAACCACCCAAGCTAGAACATGCTACTCTAGATAACGCTTTGATACCATTATGTAACATCCTTGACCACCCAAGTCGATCCATGCTACTTCAGATAATGCTCTGATACCATTTTGAAACATTCCCAGCCACCGACAGGTCGGGCATCGTCACTGAGTAAAAATCTTTTGGGAAATATTCACATATAAAATTAGCAACAATAAATAGAGATAACATGAAAACATACATGCAGTGAAATGCAAGATAACATTACAAGAATCACAGACATGCACTAAAATACATCATTTAACCATTAAGTACAAAAAATATAGTTATCTCTTAATTGAAGTACACCAACTGCGTGCAGAACTTCCACGAACCTCCCAGCCTTAGACCACACTGCTAATCACTCTCAGTAGTGGGTCACCCCCGAGATGGGACTAAACTCCATCGGGAAAGGGATTCCTAGGCTAGGCAGGGACAACAGGAAGTTGCACAGTACAACAGAAAGGATTCCCTCCAAGCAGCCACTTAAGCCCACAACTCACAGACTATCATTCCACACATGCATGTCCCACCCCAAGGGTGTACATATTCACTCTTAGACATTCCATTGACTGCTACACCTCCCTTTCTAGGGCTTCAACACCAGGCCAAATCAAGAATTCTTAGAGCTCTGTATCTACTATTGGATTCCCTCCAGGAGAACTCACTTCCTCAACACGCTCTCTCACCTGGAGAGAGATGCACATAGGCCTGACAACTCACTTCTTCTATCCACGGGCCTGACAACCCACTTCTTAACTCCCTCTCCTCAACACATGGGCATTGTGATGGAAGAAACAGAAATTGAACATGTGAAACGATACAAATAGGACAAAAAAAAGGAAGCCCCTAGGGTATAGGTACAATGAAGGTATCAATTTGGTTTTGTTGCAAGGGTTCGGGTGTCTTGGAATTCAACAATGGCGGACTGGCTCACTGCATGCTTGGTGGGTGCATCAGTGAGTCGGGGTAACTGATGTACAACATGGTCAGAATCATGAGCCCCCATGAGAATGGTCAACCTTCCCCCCCATGAGAATGGTGAGAATCACCCCATAAATCTGCATGCATCTTGGATGACACTTGGCTCTTAAGAAGCACATTCTTCCCCACTTGGAACTTGTTCCTCTCCCTAAAGGAACTTATGATAACTTAATATCCTCTTTACAATTTTCAGAATAATAATATATTATTCTGTTAGTCTCTTAAGCTTATCCCTTTTCCTCAATCTCTTAGCCTCCTCCCTTGCCCAACCTAGTGGAGTTCAATCCCCCATACTCTTTCTTCATTGCCAGTCTACACGCAACAATGTTGTTATAATAATAATATGAATATTTACATGTACAAAACAGGCTCCTGGCCTTTAACATATAAGATCCTAGCCTAATCAACACATAATCCTACCAGCCTATAAATACTTGGCTCACCAACATACAAAACATGTTACACTCATAATTACAACTGGGGCTCGTCCTTGGGGTATTATAATCCCCTCCCCTTATTTTTTCACTTTCCTCGGTGCAAATGAATTACACAACATCGACACGATTCCAAAAATATTCAAAAATATGCAGGTATTCCGCCTGCATAGCATCTTCATGCTCCTATGTTGCATCTTTAGGACCGTAAAAGGTCCATTGGACCTTTACAAGCCTTATGGATCGATTATGGAGCTGCATTCTTTTCTTGTTGAATATACACACCAGATGCACTTGTAAATCAACTTCTTGCTCCACCTGAATCACATTCCAATCAATCACATGATTAGCATTGGGTATATATATATTGAGAAATGAGACATGAAATACATTATGAATAGTCATGCATGTCGGCAATGCAAGCGTATAAGCTATTGGTCCAATCCTTTCTGGAATTTCAAACGGTCCACAATATATGGCTGCCAACTTGGAATAGTTTCCCAACTTCAGGGAACTTTTGTTAGATTTCATCTTCAATAAAAAATGATCACCCACTTTAAACTCCCTGTGGGTTATGCCTTTGTCAGAATATATTTTCTACCTGTGTTGGGAATCCTTCAAATTTTCCTTAATCTTTAACAGTTGCTCTTCCATTTCACTGAGAAACTATGTCCCAATTATTTCTCTATCAGCTAGGTTGTCCTAGTTTATTGGTGTGTTGCACTTTCTACCATAAAGTGCCTCAAATGGGCTCATCTTCAGTGATGCTTGGTACCAATTCTTGTAAGAAAACTCTACTAAGTGTAGGTAGTCTTCCCATATGGATGGTTTTTCCATCACATACATTCTTAACATACCTTATATCACTTGATTTACTCTTTTTTTTTGTCCATTAGACTTAGGATGATAAGTTGTGTTGAAGTTCAGGCTCGTTCTGAGCCCCTTGAATAATCCTCTCCAAAACTTCGAGGTAAATTTTGGGTATCTCTCAAACACAATTGTCTTGGGAATATCGTGCAATCGTGCTACTTCCCTCATATAAATATCAACAACATTATATGTCGTGTGAGTAGTCTTCAAGGGAATAAAATGGGAATATTTCATAAGCTTATCCACCACCACCATGATGGAATAATGTTTCTTGGTTGTTATGGGTAATCCTGTGATGAAATCCATTGTCACCACTTCCCACTTCCACTCAGGAATAGGTAATGGTTGTAGCAACCCAATTGGCTACCTATGCTCAACTTTGACCCTTTGACACTCCATACATCTGGCGATGTACTCTGCAATTTATTTCTTCATGCTTGGCCAGTAGTAATGGTTCTTGACTGCTGCCACTATTTTCTGATATCCAAGGTGCCCAACATAAGGAACATTATGCATCGCCTTCAAAATCATACTCCTCAATTCGTGAGAATTGGGTACATAAATTTTGTCCCTATATAGGAGTATTCCATCAACTTCCAATCTATAATATTCTATTTTCATGTACTATAAATATGCTTCTGCATCTTTCGAAATTATGTCTTCAAGATCGGTTTGATACATGGTGATGGATGTAGCATGTAGTTCATGCACTCTCCTGCTGAGTGCATAAACCACTTTGTTTTCCTTTTCTTTGATGTGTTTGATATCAAAGTCATACTCACATAGGAATTCCAACCTTCTTCTCTTCCTAGAATTTAAAGTAGGTTGATCAAAAAAATATTTTAAACCATTATGGTCTATTCTCAACACGAACCTCTTTCCCATGAGGTAGTGTCTCCATTTATTTAAGGGATTTACAATGGTTTCCAACTCCAAATCCTGAGTGGCATAGATCCTTTCATGCTCTTTTAATTTCATGGATTCAAAACATATCACAAACCCATTATGGTTGAGGAATCCACCCAGTCCTTAATTGCATGCGTCTATGCAAACCAAAATTCTTCATTTGGATATACAATCTTTATAATTGGAGCACTGATTAACAATTGCTTCAATTTCTGGAAGCTCTTTCCACATTCTTCTATCCTTTGAAACTTTACGCATTTTTTTTGCAAGGGAGTGATTGGGTGAGCAATCCTCAAAAATCCTGCAATGAATCTCTCGTAGTAACTAGCTAGACCCATGAAGGATTTGAATTCTATCACATTCTTAGGTGATGCCCACCCCTTAATGGATTCAATCTTTTCAGGGTCTATTGCCATTCCCTCTTCAGATATTATATGCCCCAAATAGTGAATTCAATTTTGGAAAAATGATCACTTTCTCAACTTAGCAAATAGTTGGTGCTCTCTTAGCACCTATAACACCATCCTCAAGTGTTTCTTGTGTTATTCCTCTACCTTGGAGTATACAAGGATGTCATCCAAATATACAATGACAAAATTGTCTAAATATTCTCGGAAAACACCATTCATTAAGCACATGAAAATAGTTGGTGCATTTGATAAACCAAATTGCACCACTATGAACTCATAATCACCATACCTTGTCTTGAAGGTGGTCTTGCTGATGTCTTCCTCTTTAATTCTTACCTGATAGTATCCTGACCTGATATCTACCTTTGATAATATCCTTGCATCCTTCAACTGATTGAAGAGATCATCGATCCTTGGTAGAGGATACTTGTTCTTTATAGTTACTTTATTTAATTTTCTGAAGTCAATGCACAATCTCAGGGTTCCATCTTTCTTATTCACAAATAAAACTGGGGCACCCCAAGGTGAAACACTTAGTTGTATGTACCACTTATTTAAAAGTTATTGAATCTCCATTTGGATTTATTTCAGTTCTGGTGTGCTCATCCGGTAGGGAGTCTTTGATACTGGAGTTTCCCTAGGCATCAAATTTATAGAGAAATCAATATCTCTCTTTGGAGGTGGCCCTAGTATCTCTTTGAAAACATCTTCAAAATATTTCAGGACTACATGATCCTCCAATTTTGGCACCTTATCCTTAGTTGCTTCATCCATATGGGCTACAAATATTTGGCATCCCTTCATGTAACACTTCTTTAGTTGCATTGCTGAGATTTTTCGGTCAATAACTTCCCTAGGAATTCCTTGGAATGATTTCCTATTTCCTTCCTCATCCAAGAAAGTTAATGTCTTGTTATGATAGTCTAATATGGAATGGTGTTGGTCCAACCAATCCATACCCATTAGGAAATCATATGATCCCAAGGGCAGGATGTTCAAATATTCCTTGGTAATCATCCCATTCATTCCCACTGGACATGATTTAACCAACTCAACCTTTCTCTTGGATCCAATATCCAACTACACTAGCCAATATTTCCCATGCTTGTTTCTTGGTAATTGAAATATTTCCTCTACCTTACGATCTATATAGCTGTGACTAGCCCCCGAATCAATTAAAATAGTAAAGGAACAGTTATTGATCATACCTTCGACTTCAATCATGTGTGATTGAAACTCAACTTTCTTGTTGTCTAGGGTTGCATAGATCCTTGGTGCCCTTCTACCCATGTCCTCCATTGTTTCTTCCTGTTGAACATTGTGAACAAATATCACCTTATCCTTTCTATGAGGGAAATATCTATACTTATGATCTCCATTACAACCACAACTTTGCATAGGTGTCTGGCTTGGCCTTTTCTCACCTGCTTCAGCCATCCTGGGATCCCTCAAAATTGGTTGTCCTTGAGGATTATTTTTGAAAAATGGGGGATTTTTCCCCTGATGCCTCTTCTCTCTCTTAAACTTCCTCTTGTCTTCCCAAGCTCTTTGAAAATTAGGCTTTCCTTTATGCTGATCATATAAACACTTTTCCTTCCTTATGGTTTCTTCAATAGTTTTAGGATAATCATACTAGATTTTGTCACTGATAAAATATGGCAGCCCACTCAGATATCTCTGGATCTTGACTATATCATCATTAATGAAAGGGACATACTTCAACAACTCTAGAAATCTCCTTTCATATTCATCTATAGTCATGCTGCCCAATTTAAGTTTAAATAACTCTTTAATCTTTTTGTCATAGTATCTCTTGGCTAAGTACTTCTTTTCAAAATGTTTCTTGAATTCCCTCCATGTTACATCCTTCTCTAAGATGTGCTTCACTTGCACAAGTTGATCCCACCACACAAATGCCTTTCCTTTCATCTGATAGATTGCAATTGTTTTTTCTACATAAGAGGAATAATTATGAAATTGGAAATATTTCCTCATGCCCAGTAGCCATGTCTCAGCCTCTTCATCTTTCTGGTGCTCTCCATCAAAAGTAGGAGGTTTGATCTTATTCATTTCACCCTTCATTCATCCACTTAAGATCTCTTATTTTTTCTGGTAGGATATGGACTTGAACTATTGTGTGGCCTCCTTTTGGAATGACTTTGGGAGTGTTAGTGATGTCGATTACCACTTCTTTCTCTTCTTTCTACATCAGGGAAACTGTGGCCCCCTGATTTGCTGGTTCCACTTTCCTTATCCAACTTCTTTTCAATTATTTCAAGGATTCACATCAACTTCATATTGAATTATTCCTATTACCACTTGGATTTCTTAAGCCTTTCATTATTTGCCTGGTGAATTTCGACATCTTTTTGAAATTCTTTAATGATTTTCATCATGACCAAGTCTTTATCCATTTCTTCTCCATGCCCATTGGAGTTTATTCCTTCAACTCCCAAATGGACATCCATTCCTATAAATTCATCCTCTAGACTGTAAGCATCCTCTACCTCCTCCATTTCTCTACACTATGTAACAATTTGATTTGTTTATGATAATTGTTAACTCTGCAAAATGTGCAGTCAACCGAATTTTGTCAGGATATTAGACTTAATAATTTTCCAGAATAAATTAAACAATCTGATTCAAAAAAAGAATACTAGACTCCATTTTCTGTGGGTCCTTGGTCGATCAAGAATCCCCACGGTTCTATATCCAAGTCATGTTATGTTCTAGAATTCACTTTTGGGCGCTAGCCCATTTTTCCTTCATCCCTTCATTCGCATGTGACCAAGTGCTAATAGTTGGGAACTTATATAGAGCCTTGAAACTTTGGGCCTCTGGAGATTTGAAGGTTTCCCCTTTTCGTGCATCACAACAAATCTCACGGAGTGTCGCATTGGTGAAATCACGAAGTGGGGTGGATCAACGGTCCTCGACTTCTCAACATCCAATGACTGAGACTTACTGCGGGATTATGGCTTCCATACTTTCTGGCTCCGAGACTTCGGAGCTTCAGGGTTCCGAGAATTTGAAGGATTTCACATCCGCACACCTAAAAAATATCGAACTGCAAATCTTTGAATACTTCCATGTCACCCCCGATGAAGTCATCACATCATGTCAATTCGACACTATGAAACTTCGGGGATTTCTTCCTCCCACTCCCTCATGAACCATTTCTTCCAAAGTGTCAAGTCTCCCAGCCTTGGGATCTAACGCCACACATCCCTTATGACCAACGGTTGAGATTAACTCTAAAGTTCGGGCCTTTGGGAGTTCTCTACTCAATGCTAACTATAACACCATTTCTTCAGAGTACCAATTCTCTGAACTTCACAATCTGGTGCCACGCATCTACTGGGGTCAAGTTATCATGGGATTGGTCTAGTTAAATTATTCACCAAGGTTTTAACTACTTTATGTAACCATCAGGGGCCCCACTACCCATGCTTGAGAGGAGTGCCACATGGCGAATCACTAGAAGTGGACATGTGGCCCAATCAAATAGGTGACACGTGTCATGTTTTGAATCTCATAACCATTCTTGAGAATTTCTTGAGTCCCTGACACGTGGCAAACATTCCACATGTCCACATCATTTCAGGTGACGTCAGCAAGCCATGTCACTTTAGGACTTCGGGACTCCCAAACGCCGAACTCCCGAACAACATGATCTTCTGACATGTGCCCCTTTTGATGAACAGTCTGGATTAAGTACAAACTTTAGGACTTAGAGATTTTTCACTCTATCACATTTTGTTTCTCCAGAATGTCGAATTCCCAAACAAGTTAATCTGCCGACACGTGTCCCTTTTAATGAATGGTATGGATTAAATCCAGACTTCGAGACTTCATAAGTTTTCACTCTATCACACTTCGTTTCTCCTGAATGTTAATTTTCCAAAAAAAATAATATGTCAACACGTATCCCTTTTGATGAACAGTCTGAATTAACACTAAACTTCAAGAGTTTTCACTCTATCACACTTCGTTTCTCCTGAATTCTAAATTCCCGAACAAGCCAATCGACAGACACATGTCCCTTTTGATGAACAGTCTAGAATAACTCTGGACTTCGTGACTTCATGATTTTTCACTCTAGCACATTCCCTTTCTCCCAAAGTGTCGAACTTCCAAACTGTTGTGAGATCTATGACTCACAACCACTTGCGCGTAGATATGATGGTTGAGATTTTTTGTTCACCACTGTGCCATACCTCTTTCTCTTGAATCGATCTAACAGCTCTAATCTATCTTCGGTCGATCTAACGGTCAAGCACTTTTCCCTGAATCTATGACGTAGATCCCCTCTGGGAATTTGGAGCTTCGACATGTTTTCTCCTTTTTTATGACAAGTAACTTCAAACAACTGGAGAGGCAAAGTCTTGAAGGACTTTGGTGCTTAACCACCATCTTCATTTTCCAATATCTGGCGATTGTGAAGGATCTTCCTTCTTTTGAACAGATCCTATGGTCCAAATTATTTTCCAAATATTTTGCTTCAAGTTCCAGTAACATGGCCCATCCAGGCTCAGTGTTGAAACCATGGCTCTGATACAATTCTGTAATATCTCCAACCACCAAATTCGGGCCATGCTACTCCAGATAATGCTTGGATACCATCCTGTAGCATCCTTGGCCACCCAAGTCGGGCCATGCTACTCCATATAATGCTCTGATACCATTTTGAAATGTTCTCAACCACCAACAGATCAGGCATCCTCATTGAGTAAACATCTTTTGTGGAAATATTCACATATAAACTTAACAACAATAAATAGAGATAACATGAAAACATACATGCATCAAAAGACAGGATAACATTACAAGAATCACATACATGCACTAAAATACATCATTTAACCATTAAGTACATAAAATATACTTATCTCTTAATTGAAGTACACCAGCTGTGTGCATACCTTCCACGAACCTCCTAGCCTTAGACCACACTGCTCATCACTCTCAGTAGTGGTTCAAACCTGAGTTGGGACTAAACTGCATCGAGAAAGGGATTTCTAGGCTAGGCAAGGAAAAAAGGAAGTTGCACAGTATAATAGGAAGGATTTCCTCCAAGGATACACTTACGCCCATAGTTCACAGACTCTCATTACCCACATGCTTGTCCCACCCCAGGAGTGTGCACCTTCACTGTCACACAATCTGTTGGAAATACTAAAACAACT
>JZKD02S2180662.1:90545-113728 GCA_000966675.3 Picea glauca
GAATGGTGGAGTATTGACGAAGGGCCCCACTCCTGTCATGTCACCTTCTATATTGTTCTCCACCTGACCGTGCAACAAGGCTCGACTCCTCCTTGTCCTCTGACATCTGTCCATCTCTCGCTGATGTGATGATCCCTGATACCCCGAAACGGTGTGATATCAATGGTCCCGATTAATTCTTATCTTAACGGCTGTGATTAAATCGCGAAATCGCATATCGCGAAATCGGGGTTCTTGATGTCAAGTGTTCTTGTCACTTCAAAGTCCCAATCCCTGATTCTCCGACACAGGCTGTGATCAATGGTCCAGATCTCATTCTCGATTCAATGGCTGTGATTGAATCGCGATATCTCATATCGCGAAATCGAGGTTTTCGTTGCATTGTGTTCTTTGCATTTTGAATTCGCGATCCCTGAAACTCCGACACAGGCTGTGATCAACGGTCCAGATCTCATTCTCGATTCAATGGATGCGACTAAATCGCGATATCGCATATCGCGAAATCAAGATTTTCGTTGCATTGTGTTCTTTGCCTTTTGAATTCGCGATCCCCGAAACTCCGACACAGGCTGTGATCAAAGGTCCGAATCTCATTCGTGATTCAATGGATGCGACTGAATCGCGATATCGCATATCGCAAAATCGGGGTTTTTGATGTCAAGTGTTCTTGTCACTTCAAAGTCTTGATCCCTAATACAGACTAGAATTAACGGTCCAGATCAAGGCTTGATCTGACGGCTCAGATTTCATCACGATTTTTCATATTGTGATTACGTCCACTTCTCCTTGCACTTTAAAGAGTGTGCAGGTTATCCTTGATCCGACGATGGTCGGGCTCTGCACTTGGATCTGACGGCTGAGATCTGTCTCCCTCTTCAATGATCAGAGATTCTTCTTCAACCTTTCGCTCATTCGCTTCCTTCGATCATTCACTACTTTCGATCATTCACCTCTCTAAACTTGTCTTATGTTTACCTATTTGCCTGTCATCTTCATTGTTGCCATCAATGACAAGCATTGCATTCATTTTCTGTTAACTGAATTTGCCAACACAATCCATCAGCAACTACACCTCCCTTTCCATGGCTTCAACAACAGGTCGGATTAGGAATTCTCATAGCTCTGTAGTTTCTATTGGACTCTCTCACTTGGAGATAGTTGCACATAATATTGACACCATGCTTCTTCTATCCACTGGCCTGAAAAACCCGCTTCTTCACTCCCTCTTCTCAACACATGGGCATGGTGATGGAAACAAAAGAAACTTGATGTGGGAAATGGTACAAACAGGAAAAAATACAGGCAACCCCCAGGGTATAGGTACATCAAGGGTATCAATTTGATTTTGTTGCAGTGGTTCGGGTGTCTTGGAATTCAACAATGGCAGACTGGGTCACTGCGTGCTTGTTGGGTGCATCAGTGAGTTGAGGTAATTGATGGCCAACATGGTCAGAATCGTGAGCCCCCGTGAGAATGGTCATCCCCCCCTCGAGAATGGTGAGAATCCCCCCATAAATATGCATGTGTCTTGGATGACACTTGGCTCTCTAGGAGCATGTTCCTCCCCACTTGAAACTCGTTCCTCTCCCTAAAAGAACTTATGATAAATTAATATCCTCTTTACAAGTTTTATTATAATAATATATTATTCTATTAGGATCTTAATATTATCCCTTTTCCTCAATCTCTTAGCCTCCTCCCTTTCCCAACCTAGTGGAGTTCATTCCCCCATACTCTTTCTTCATGGTCAGTCTACACACAATGTTGTTGTTATATTAATAATATGAATATTTACATATACAAAACAAGCTCCTGCATTTAACATCTAGGCTCCCGACCTAATCAACACATAAGCCTATCAGCTTATAAATACTTGTCTCAACATCCTACAACACATGTTACATTCATAATTACAACCGAGTCTCATCCTTGGGTTATTACAACATGGATTTACTTTCTCAGGAAAAAAATTGATGTCTTTCAACACCTCAAAGATTTCAAAACCCTGGTTGAGACACAATCAAGAAAGAAAATCAAAATACTCTGAATTGATAATGGGGGAGAGTATGTCAATAATGAGATTCAAAATCTTTGTCATGAGGCAGAGATTCATTTACAACACATAATTCACTATACTTCGCGGAAAAACGGATTTGTTGAGCGGAAAAATAGATCTCTAAAAGAGATGGCATCTTGCATGCTACATGCAAATTTACTACCACAGATATTATGGGCCGAAAAACTTAATTGTGAAACCTACATCCAAAACATATCTCCCCATATATTTGTCAAGGATAAGACCCCCTACAATCCTTGGATCATCCTCAAACCAAAAGTGACCCACTTTCGTATTTTCGATTCACATGCATGAGCCCAGATTCTCTCTGAAAAGAGGAAGGAACTTGATCCATAGAGAACTGAGTGTATCTTTGTTGGATACCTCGACGATGTGAAGGGATATAGACTTATTTATATTTCCTTGGACTGGCTAATCATTGAGGGAAGTGTCCAATTCAAGGAAAGTGTCTTGCATGTATCTCAGAAGCCACATGCAGACACCTTCATTCTTCCACCTATCCGAGATGATGAGCATGCACATGCCGATAATTCTTCAGAAAAGAGTTCTAATTCAGAGGATTTAGATGATCTAGATTAATATTTAGTACAGTTAGATGTAGATTCAATGCATGCAGATGCAGATCCAGAGCTAGAGAAGAGGCCCAAGTGGGCCCAAACTACTCTCTAGGATGCATGGGATCTTGTTAGTGATCCAGTTGATACTAGGATGACTCAATCTAATTTTGAGGAGCCTCATATTACAATCACTTCCACTAAGCCATTACCTCCATGCATATTTTCTTGGTTCATTCTTCAAATCCACATTCTTATGGCGAGGCTGCTGAAAATCCCTTTTGGGAATATTCCATGCAGGAGGAGTACAACTCCCTCCTTGAGAACCAGACTTGGGATCTATTTCCCCTTCCTTCTGGAAGGAAAATTGTTAAGTGAAGATGGGTCTATGGGACCATGAGCACAGCAGATGGAAATATTAGAAGATACAAATCCATGCTAGTTTCCAAAGTATTTTAGCAGGTGCATGGAATTGACTATGATGAGACCTTCACTCCAGTACAAAATATGGATTCCATACATTTCACACTTTCCATTGTGGCAACCATGTGATGGGAATTCCATCATATGGATGTGAAGAATGCATTTCTTCATGGTGATATCTCTGAGGAGATCTATAGGGAGAAGCCCCAGGGATTTATGCAGGATTCCTTTTTGGTCTGTCGACTGAAGAAATCTCTTTATGGCTTCAAGTAGGATCTGAGGGCATGGTATTCCAATATGGAATCCTACCTACTGTCACAGAACTTTGTACGTTTTAAATCATACCTGAATGTCTACATGCTCAGGACGACTGATTCACTTCTAATCTTATTTATGTATGTTGATGATTATCAGATCAACGGTTGCTCAACTTCAGTGATTGTTGCAGTCAAGAGGATTCTACATGATAGGTTTTTTATGAAGGACATGGGTCTTCTACACTTCTTCCTTTGACTCAAGATCAGTCAGGATGCATTAGGAATCAAACTGTCTCATGCCAAGTATGCTCAAGATCTCCTTGAGATATTTCACATGATAGACTGTAATCCTGCTCTAACTCCTTTCCTATCAAGAGTCAAACTTGAGGATGGTGGGGACACTCCACTAGTTGAGAACACATTGTACAAACAACTAGTGGGGAGCTTGTTGTATTGCACACAGTTAAGACTAGACCTCTCCTATGAACTTGGTGTAGTTTCCATGTTCATGCAGGAGCCACATGAGCTACATTGGAAAGTTGCAAAGCATATCCTTCGATACGTATAGGGAACCATCACCTTTGGGATTCATTATGTTGCAGACTCTACATTGGATCTCATCAAGTTCACTAATTTTGACTGGGCTAGCGATAACACTGATCACAAGTCCATATATGGTTACTCACTCAATCTTGGTTCCGGGCCTATTTTTTGGTCGATTAAGAAGCAGGGTTTTATTTCTCTTTATTCATCTGGGGAAAAATATAGAAGGGTAGTTAACATAACCATTCAAGCTATGTGGCTACAACATTTTCTCACTGAGTTGGGCAATCAGTTTGATCGGATCATCGTCATGTGGTGTGAAAACCAGAGAACTTTGACGTTCTGTAGAGATCCATTTCTGATGCAAGAGCACCGTAAGCAAGACAACAAAGCAAGTGAGAAAGTGGCAGACAACTAGAAATTCACCAATGGACACTTTGAAAATGTTTGAATTTGAATGATAGAACACTAAATGTGATATCTAAGAGGATGTAATTTCATTTATGTTTTGGAGATTGTAAACAGATCCCAAGCATTGCTCTCATCTGTCGGATATGGAGGCATTTAAGAATATTGAATGTAAAGTAGTTGTAGCTTTTAATTCATATTAGATAGCTTGTAATGTAGGAGGGAAAAATCTAAGGAAATCTCCCTCACATGTATTGTGTGATAGAGAGAATTCTCATTGTAAGCTACAGAGTGGTAGAGAAAGAACATAGAGAAGAACAAAGATTTTGGGATTGTATAAGTAGATAGTAGTTTCTATTGATCCATGTACAGGAGCACTGGAATTAATATAAGAATGCTTTGATTTCATTTCTATGGTGTTCCATGGTTACTGTTTACATCAATTGAATGGTATGTTAAAGTTTGCTTATATTCTATGTTATGAATTTTGTTTCAATTCTATGTGTATGATCTTGATTTCATGTTGAATGCATGAAGTCCATGAGAGGAGTATGAGTTTCAATTGTTTCTTTTCCTAAGAATTCTTGAAAGGAGTGCAGTGAAAGGTCCGCATAGAGTGCATGAAAAAGTTCTGAGTTTTATCTCAGAAAACTCAGTAGAGGTAATGATGGATTATATCAGCAGAGGTGTGGATGAGGCACAAAAATCCATGCAAAGAGTGCACAGGCAGAGAGAGGAATTGGAATTCTTCAAACCGACAGAGTGGTTGGAGAATCTCTATTGTGAGGTGCACACAGATTTAACATCGTGGATAATTGGAGGTTATCACAGAGCCATGCTAAGTGTGTGTGTAGGTATTCTTTGAATCCAGAAGCTAGCAAGGAAACCCAAGATCAGGAGGGTTAGAACATTTGAACAGTTCGAAGGAAAGCGAAGATTTCAGTCACCGTGGAAATTCTAAGTCTGGATGGATTTGCATTTGGAAGAAACACCAAAGGTTCATCGAAGCTCGAATGAATGGAGGAGCATTTTCCAGGGAGAGTGTTGAAATCACGAGGGTCGCTTGATCATGAATAGTAGAGAGGAGGCTAAGTGAAGTTTCTTCAGGGGTGAAGTATTCATAGGAGATATGAGTCATAGGTCCAGTGGGATTAGGGCCATTCATTGAGTTTCGGGAGTTCAGGATTCATGGTATTGGAGAGAAAGTTCAGGCCTTGTCTTTCAAAACCCTGATACGCAAAATCAAGGTTAGATCTGAGTCGTTGATCAACGAGCTCTGTGAACCATTGATCAGGGTGCGTATGGTTCAGGAATTTGGCGCTGAAGTAAAGGCGCATATAACCTTTTCGAATCCCTGAAAAGGAGAACACCGAAAATAAGACAGGTTCATCGGTTGGTGGAAGATATGGACCATTGGATCTTGGTCATCGGTACTCAAGAGTTAGTATTCCAAAGGCAGAGGTGTGAGTCACTTCACCTCAACATCCCTAAAATTGTGAAGTGCAAAGTGTCGTAGAGTTGGGCACGCGGTCATATCTTGCAATTGTATTAGGAAGGGACCCGTGCCTAGAACTTATTCATGCAGGTGGGGTTACTGTTGAAATCCCATGGGTTAGTTGTTGTGCAGGTTCAAGCAGGGACCTTAGGGTCGCTTAGGCTCAAGGAGAATATAACATCCATGATTGAGAGGTCAACCAGACCCCTCGAGGTAGGGGGTCTGTGACAGGTGGTATTAGAGCTTACAATCTTTGTTTCTGTAGGAGAAAGGAGACATAAAACAAGTTGTGATTTGAATTCTGCAAGGAATGGATTTGAATTCTGCAAGGAATGGATTTGAACAATGCCGCCCAGAAGACATCAAGACAGACCACTGCCCGATCCAGCTGTGGAAAGGGAGATGAGAGAACTTTGTGCTCGACTAGATGCTATGGAGACAACACATAGACAGACAGTTGATGTTGGAGATGTCAGTGAAGCTGAAAGAGAGAATGAGGCAGGAAATGAAGAAGAAGTTGCAGCCAAAGATGCTGCAGAAGAACATCTATTCAGAGTTGTTGCAGGAATAAAATCCATAGCAAAGATGGACATTCCAATGTATGAAGGAAACTTAGACGTTGAAGAGATGCTAGATTGGTTTAGAGATCTAGATAAATACTTCGACTATGAGGATGTCAAGGAAGATAAGAAAGTCAAACATGTTGTCACTAGACTTAAAGGGCATGCAACACTGTGGTGGGATGAACTGCAGGCATAGGCATTGCAAAGGCAAGAAAAGAATCAAAAGATGGGATAGAATGGTTGCAAAGATGAAATCCAAGTTTATACCCAGAGATTACCAGATTAATCAGTTTCGAAGAATTCATAATTTGAGACAGAAGGGGATGACAGTGAAGGAATATACTGAGGAGTTCTATAGGATAAACATTAGAGCAAGTCATCGAGAAAGTGATGGTGAGAAGGTCTCCAGATACATTAATGGTCTGAGATATGAAATTTAAGATGAGATGATCATGGTAATGATTATAAATGTGGAAGATGCTTATCAGATCACCCTGAAGGCTGAAGAGAAATTGGCCCGAAGGCAAGGTCAAAGAGGTAGAGGTTGAAGCCAGAATAGAGGCAAAGAAATTTCCTAGGATAGAGTATAGAAGCCAAAGGAAGAAGAAAAGAAACCTCATACTCACCCTGAAACAGGAGGAAGTTCACAAGGGAGACAATATGTCGACAAGAACACTTTTCCGTGAGTAAGAGGAAGAGGAAGAGGTAGAGGAGGTGAGGTAAAATGTTTTGTCTGTGGAAATATTGGACACAAATCCTTTGAATGTCCTGATAGGAGAGGCGATGGAGGAGAAGCTCACATTTCCAAAGCACAAGGGAGAAATGTTGAGGCAGAAGATGCAGAAGGTGGAAGGTCATTAATGATGAGGAAAATTCTCTTGAAACCAGAGAAGGAGGTAAAGAATCCAGCCTGGGGGATCATTTTATTTAGAACTACTCGCAAGACCAAGGAAAGGGTATGCAAGGTAATAGTGGACAGTGGAAGCACATATAATTTAGTATCCATAGAAATGGTGGAGAAGATGAAACTGGAAATCGTTGCACATCCAAGCCCATATAAGGTTTCGTGGTTGCAAAAAGGACACCAGGTAACTATCAATAACCAATGTTTAGTTGAATTTAAGATAGGGGAATATAAGGATGAAATTTTATGTGATGTTATTCCCATGGATGTTTGTCACCTTTTGTTGGGGAGTCCATGGCAATATGAAAGAAATGTTGTTCATGATGGGAGGAGGAACACATACGCCTTGGAGAGGAATGGTAGGATGCATATGTTGTTGCCAATTAAATATGAGAAGGTAAAGGCAGAAGCAATCAATACTATACTTATCATGAGTGGGAAGGAGCTTCTTGATGAAGTCAAGAAAGATGATAAAATGCATTTTGTTGTGGTTAAAAAACCTAGAGTCGTCTTGACCAATACCAAGATAGATGATCTATAGGAGGAAATTCAGAAACTGCTGGAGGAGTTCATTGATATAGTGGTCGATGAATTACCTTGTTTGTTTCCACCCATCAGAAGGATAAGTCATCACATTGATCCTATACTGTAGCAAGTTTACCAAACAAAGAAGAGTATAGATTGACACCGCAGGAAAATGAAGAGGTTAAGAGACAAGTCCGAGATTTGATGGAAAAAGGGTTGATTAGAGAAATCTTGAGCCCATGCGTTGTTCCAACAGTGTTAAGTCAAAAGAAAGATGGTGGTTGGAGAATGAGTACAGACTTGAGATATATAAACAAGATCACGATCAGGTATAGATTTCCTTTACCTAGGATTGATGACTTGATGGATTGCTTGAGTGGAGCAAAGTTTTTTTCAAAAATTGACTTGAAAAGAGGATATCACCAAATTAGAATGAGGGAAGGTGATGAAGGGAAGACAACATTCAAAACAAATGAAGGGTTGTATGAATGGCTTGTCATACCATTTGGTTTGACGAATGCGCCAAGTACTTTCATGAGATTAATGAATGATGTCTTGAAGGATTTCATAAGAAAATTTGTAATTGTGTATCTTGATGATATAATGATCTTCAGTAACACTGAGGAAGAACATCTGAAGCATTTAACTACAGTGATGAAGGGGTTGTAGCAAGAAAAAATGTTGATAAATTTAAATAAGTCTTCTTTCATGAAGATAGAACTCATTTACTTGGGTTTTGTAATCTCTTCGAATGAGCTGAAGATGGATCCTCAAAAGGTAAAAGCAATTAGGGATTGGCCATCGCCAAAGAGTATATTTGAAGTTTGAATCTTCCATGGATTGGCTAGTTTTTATAGGAATTTCAGTGGGATATGTGCACCAATGATGGACACATTCAAGAAAAGACACAAATCTTTTCATTGGACAAAGGAAGCAAAGAAGAGTTTCAAGTTGTTGAAAGATAAGATAACTAAACAACCAATTGTGGTTCTTCCAGATTTCAGTAAGACATTTAAAGTGAGATGTGACGCCAGTGGATTTGCGATTGGGGCAGTATTGAGTCAAGACAATAGGCCAATTGCATAATCCAGTGAGAAGTTGAATGAGACCAAGATAAAATATTCCACGTATGACAAGGAATTTTATGAAGTCATACAAGCATTGAGGAAATGGAGGCATTACTTGGTTTCAAAGGAGTTTGTCTTGTATAGCGATAACCATGCTTTACAATTCATAACTTGACAGGAGAAATTGAACCAGAAGCATGCAAAATGGGTTGAATATATGTAGAATTTTACTTTTGTCATAAACCATATTTATGGAACTGCTAACAAGGTTGCTGATGCATTGAGTAGGAAATGTTTGATTCTGCAGGAGTTCAGAGTGAAAACTTTAGGTTTTGACAATCTCAAGGAGATGTACAAAGATGATGCAAATTTTAAAGAAGCATATGAAGCATGTGAGAATCCATTTCTCAGAGACAGAAACCAATGGACTGAATACTTGATTCAGGATGGAATGTTTTTCAGGGGAAACCAATTGTGTATACCGAAATGCTCTATGAGAGAGAACCTCTTGAAGGAAAAGCATAGTGGGGGATTGACTAGACATTTCGGCCATGATAAGACTTTTGCACAATTGAATGGCTCATACTATTGGCCAGGGATGAGAACAAATGTCAAGAAATTCGTGAATAGGTGCAAGATTTTCCAGCATGCAAAGGGGAAAAGACAGAATACAGGGTTGTATCAACCATTTCCAATACCAGAGAGGTCATGGGACATGATGAGCATGGATTTTGTGTTGGGACTTCCGAGGACATAGAAGGGGTTGTGACTCCATCTTCGTGGTAGTCAATAGATTCTCTAAAATGGCACATTTCATACCATGTTAGAAAACCAGTGATGCAACTCACATTGCAAATATGTTTTTCAAAGAAGTTGTTAGACTTCACGACTTACCCAAGCATATTGTTTAAGATCGGGATACCAAATTTGTTGGTCATTTCTGGAGGACGCTATGGAAGAAGTTGGGGATGAATTTATATTTTATCTCAACATATCATCCTCAGATGGATGGACAGACTGAGGCAGTAAATTGGAGTTTGTGGGACTTATTGTGGAGTTTGGTAGTTGAACACCACAGCCAGTGGGATCAGGTTCTTCCACAGGTAGAATTTGCTTATAACGACTCACCCAATAGGAGTACAGGACAAATCCCATTCTAGATAATGTATGGAATTCAGCCAAGAGGAGTTTTTGAATTGAAATACTTAGAGCAGAATGAATTCTGGAGTGCTATCGTTGAATATTTTGTAGAAGGAATGTAAGAGCTCCATAGTAAAGTCAGGGAGCGATTGCAGAACTCTAGCCAGGAATATAAGCACAGAGCAGATCAACACATAAGAGAACTTCAATTTGAAGTGGGTGATTTTGTTTTAGCACATCTCAGAAAGGAAAGGTTCCCAAGGGGAACATACAATAAGATGAAAATGAAGAAAATTGGACCATGTAAGATTCTGCAAAAGTTTGAGGCAAATGCTTACGAAATTGAATTACCAGATGGGTAGGAATATAGCCCATATTCAATATAGCAGATCTATATCCTTACACAACATATGGAACAGAGAGATCAGAGGATCATAAAGAAGTCCAATGGGTTAAATAGATGCCTATAACTGAAAGGCCACAGATGGAAAATATTATTGATCAAAGAGTTGGTAAAAAGACCAGGAGAAAAACATATTTTGAATACTTGGTGAAGTGGAAAGGATTCCTGATTTAAGATGCCAGTTGGGAGAATGAAGTAGATATCCAAATACATGGATAGACGGTACAGGAGCTCATGAACAAGAGTTCATGAAATTTTTCAGCCAAGAGACTATGATACAGGAGCATCGTAAGCAAGCCAACAAATCAAGCACAAAAGTGGAAGACAACTGGAAATGCGATAGCACACATTTTGAAAATGTTTTGAATTTGAATGATAGAACAAGAAATGTAATATCTGGGAGGATGTAATTGCATTCATGTTTTAGAGATTGTAAACAAATCTTGAGCATTTCTCTCATCTGTCGGATATGGAGGCATTTAAGTATATTGAATGTAAAGTAGTTGTAGATTTTAATTCAGATTAGATAGCTTGTAATGTAGGAGGGAAAAATCTAAAGAAAGCTCCCTCACATGTATTGTGTGATAGAGAGAATTCTCATTGTATGTTGTATAGAAGTAAAGCAAGAACATAGAGAAGAACATAGATTTTGGGATTGTATAAGAAGATAGCAGTTGCTATTGAGCCATGTACATGAGCATTGGAATAAATATAAGAATGTTTTGATTCCATTTCTATGGTGTTCCATGGTTACTGTTTACATCTATTGAATGGTATGTTACAATTTGCTTATATTCTCAGTTATGCATTTTGTTTCAATGCTCTATGTATGCTCTTGATTTCATGTTGAATGTATGAATTCTATGAGAGGAGGAGTATGAGTTTCAATTGTTTCTCTTCCTGAGAATTCCTGCAAGGAGTGCAGTGAAAGGTGCGCATAGAGTGCGTGACAGAGTTCTTAGTTTTATCTCAGAAAACTCAAGAGAGGTAGCATTGGCTTATATCAGGAGAGATGTGGCTAAGGCACAGAAAGGCGTGCAAAGAGTGCGCAGGCTAAGGGAGGAATTGGAATTCTTCAAACCCACAGAGTGGCTGGAGAATGTATGTTGTGAGGTGCACACATAATTAACATCGTGGATAACTGGAGGTTATCGCAGAGCCATGCTAAGTGTGCGCACATGGATTCTTTGAATCCGGAAGCCAACAAGGAAACCCAAGCTCATGAGGGTTAGAAACTTCGAACAGTTCAAAGGAAAGAAAAGATTTCAGTCGTCATGGAAATTATAAGTCTAGACAGATTTGCGTCTGGAAGAAACACCAAAGTTTCATAGAAGCTCGAATGAACGGAGGAGAATTTCCCAGGGAGGGTGTCGAAATCACGAGGGTTACCCGATCGTGAGCAATAGAGAGGAGGCTAAGAGAAGGTTCATCAGAGCTGAAGTATTCATAGGAGATATGAGTTGTAGGTCCAGTGGGATCAGGGCCATTCATTGAGTTTCGGGAGTTCAGGATTCATGGTATTGGAGAGAAAGGTCAGGCCTTGTCTTTCAAAACCCCGATATGCGAAATCAAGGTTAGATCTGAGTTTTTGATCAACGCACTCTATGAACCGTTGATCAGGGTTCATACGGTTTGGGAATTCGATGCCAGAGGAAAGGCACATTCAACCTTTTCGAATCCCTGAGAAGGAGAATGCCGAAAAGCAGCTAGGGTCATCGGTTGGTGGTAGATCTGGACCATTGGATCTGGTTCATCAGTACTCGGGAGTCAGGGTTCCAAAGGGGGAGATGTGAGTCACTTCACCTCAACATACCTGAAATTGTGAAGTGCGAAGTGTCGTAGAGTTGGGTTCGTAGTCATATCACACGGTTGTATTGGGAAGGGACCCATGCCTAGCACTTCTTCATTCAGGCGGGGTTACTGTTGAAGGCCCATGGGCTAGTTGTTGTGAAGGTTCTAGCAGGGACCTAAGGGCCACTTCGGCTGAAGGAGAACAAAATATCTGTGACCGGGAGGTCAGCCAAACCCCTCGAGGTAGGGGGTCTGCGACAAGTTCAGAGGCAATGGATGAAGCACAACGCGATCCACATGCACTACATCCATGACTTAGTACATGAGAGGATCATCAACCTACAGTTTTTTGCTTCAACAGAATAGACGACACACATCTTCACCAAGACCTTCACTGAGCAGAAGTTCCATTCTTTGCGAAGTCGTCTTGGAGTGAAGGACACAGTTTCCTAGCAAATGTCATTTCTTCCTTTTACATACATTTTACCTTGAGGGGGGGGGGGCTTTCCCCTGATTTTTCACTCTTTCCTCACTTTATTTAAATGTATCTTTTGTATTTGGGTACCTAACATGGTCTCGCTGTCGAGTCCCATTCTTTATTTTCACCATAACGATGTTTAGGGGGGGGGTGTTGGAGTTACTTCACACACACTTAGGATTTATTTTTCCTAAGCTTTTTCCTTGTTTATTAGTCATTATATAGTCTCCTATATTTTAGGAAGAATATTCCTCTAAGGAGAACATTCTCTTTAGTTTTTACTTCAGTTTGACTAGTTGAGTGGAGTCTATATGTTGCATTGGTTTTTTCACCATGCAACATTGGTATCATCACCAACTAATGCTCATTATCCTTGGTATCATCACCGGACTAGTGCATTACCCATGATTCCCTTATCTCCTCCTCACTTCACTTTGTTTAAGTCAATTAACTAAAGACTGATAGACTAGTTAACTCAACTAGGTGGCAGTTCACTCCCGTAACTGCTAGACAGACTAGACTAGGTGGCAGTTTACTCATGTAACTATTGGTGTGTGTCTAGATCACTCTAGATCACCACTATGGTGCACTTGATTCTCTTTGAGTGCACATTGGTTGAGTTATACATAGTATATCATGTGTAAATTATTCATTATTCATAATAGTTTATGAGAATTCTTCCATTCTTTCTCTATTTCTTCTTATTTCTCAATTTCTCTCTATAAATGTGTGTGGTATATTCTATCTATATCTATTATGTGTAGGTTCAACACATTTACAGTGATTGTATTAAATTCATTTAAATGATCTGCAACAGTCCCACATTTTGACATATTCATATTAAATAATCTCTTCATTAGAAATACCTTATTGGACACCGAGGGTTTTCCATAAAGTTTAGCCAATGAATCCATCATCTCCTTCATTGTATTTTATTTTGAAATATTGAAAGCTACCGACACTTCTAGGCTCAACCATATCGTTCCTAGTTCCTTTCTATCAAGAACCTCCCATTCTTCATCCTTCATGGTTGTCGGATTCTTTGCTATTTCGCCCAATGGTAGGAATAGATCCTTCTGATATAAATAATCTTCCATCTTCAACTTCTATAACTGGTAGTTTTTTCCATTAAATTTATCGACTTTAAAATTTCGATCTTCCTCCATTGCTCCCACTTGAACCAGGATCCCTCTTTTCTGGCAAGTTACCTTTCGCTCTGATATGAGTTGTTAGAAAAACATGATCGCAGAGCAATAAAATAAAAACAAATGCATAGATAAAACATAGAATATACACAATGCAATAGAGACACATATATGTGTGGTTCACCCAGTGTGGTCTACGTCCACCAGAGAAATTGTCAGGTCCTTCCTTTTTATTATCCAACAAATGAAGGGATACAACCTACAACACACCCGCTGTAACATCCTCTTCTTTGTCTCATAGCCTCCTCTCTCAGAATACAATATTCACAATGATGCATAGTCGCAATACATTTCCGTCATAAAATAGGGTTTCCTTCTAGGGAAAAAATCCCTAACATAAATTATACCATAAGATTTGTGACCTTAAATGAACAGTTCAGATTTACTATGAAATTACAATATACATTTACAAGGAAATTTTTCCTTCGAGGGCTTCGCCCATGAACCCTCGTCAGGGTACAGGTTACCCCCATACCCCCCAACCAGGGGGGATGAACCCCCCGAACCCTGAAATGGAGGCAAGCCCCCCATGTGGAGGGGTGTACAATATTTTGAGGTGTATAGTATTCATGGGGTATTAACATGGCTCAAAACAAATACCTATGAATCAAGAAGATAATCAGGCTCCACAACCAACATGAGGATGCTATTCATTTGCAACCAGGAAGTGTTCCCACCTAACATTATGCCTTACAAGAATCTATATGCACAGAAGAGAGAGATTGAGCGTATGGTCCAATAAATTTTATATGTGGGCATCATTCAACCTAACCAAAGTTATTTATCTTCACCAATAGTGATGGTTACGAAGAAGGATGGTTCATGATGTGTGTGTCCAGATTATAGACAAATCCAAAAAATGACCATCAAAGATGAGTTTCATATTCTTGTCATTGATGAATTATTAGTTTAACTGTATGGAGAAATATTTTTACTAAGTTGGATCTCCGTTCGAGATAACATGAAATAAGAATGAGGCAAGAAGACATTCCCAAAACAACCTTTAGAGCACATGAAGGTCATTACGATTTTTTGGTTATTCCAATTAGACTTACTAATATACCTTCAACATATCAAAGCTCAATGAATTATGTTTTCAAATGTTTCCTTATAAAATTTGTGTTCATATTTTTTGATAACATGATAATCTACAAAAAATGTTGGGAGGATCATGTACAACATGCTGACATAGTATTGCAACTTTTCGAAGAGAAACAACTATATGCAAAGACTTCCAAGTGTGCATTTGGGATTTAAGAAATGGAATATTTGGGTCATATTGTATCTCATCATAATGTACAAGTGGACCCTGACAAAATAAAATCTATGAGGGAATGGACAATTCCTAAAACCTTGAAGAAAATTAGAGGATTCTTAGGATTGATAGGCTATTACTGCAAGTTTTTCGAGCAATATGGTCAAATAGTGGCACCTCTAATAACATTATTAAATAAGGAATAATTTTATTATACGCAAGAATCAACCAAATATTTTGAAAAACTTGAGGCTATGTGTACAAATCCTATCCTATCCACACATGACTTCACACAAACATTTATTTTTTAGTGTGATGCGTCAGGGCATGGAACTGATGCAATTTTAATGCAACAAGGAAGGCCCCTTTCATTTGAAAGAAGCCAACTTAAAGGAAAAAACTTACTCAAACCCATTTATGAAAAAAAAAGTTTGTCATATTACATGTAGTTAAGAAATGGTGCCCTTACCTCATATGAAGACACTTCAATGTAAAAATAGATCATGATATTTTTGAAGTACTTCTTGGAGAAACGAATATCTTCACAAGAGAAACAAAAATGTGTTACAAAGCTTCTAGGGTATGAATTTGAAATTATCTACAAGAACAAAAAACATTATATTGTGGTAGATGCATTTTCAAGGAAAGAACAAGAAACATAGGGTTCATGATGTACTATTTTTATTCTAAAATATGATTGAGTGGAAGAAGCAAGGGTAGAATGGAAGAAAGATTGAGAGGTATGCAATATCATTCAACAACTACAAGAGGACCCCAGTGAATTAGATACATTTTTATGTAAGAATGATTTTCTATGGTAGATCATGATCACCTATATTTATGTAAGAATTACCAACATAGACAGAAGGTCCTTCTGGAATTGCACACTTCTCCTATAGGAGGACATTCATGGTTCTTGAAAACTTATCACGTGATCAAGAAGGATTGTTTCTAGGAAGCTCTTAAAACTAATGACTAATTTTTTTGTCTAAATGTGTGGTCTGTCAACATAATAAGGGATATACAATCAAGATGTCGGGTCTCCTACAACCATTAGCTATACCAAGTCAACATTGGGAAAACGTTTCAATGGATTTTATTACAAGTTTATCGAAATCGGAAGGAAAGACTATCATCATGGTAGTAGTGGATCATTTGACAAAGTATGCTCATTTTTTATCTCTTTCTCATCCGTTTAAATAAATTACATTAGCTACAACATTCGTCGAAATAGTTCAAAAGATACATGGAGTTCACAAGATTATTGTAAGTGACAGAGATCCAATTTTCACTAGAAACTTTTGGAATGAATTATTTTCTTTTTTGGGTACTCAATTGGCTTGTAGCTCATCCTAGCATCCTCAATTCAATGGGAACACTAAGATTGTGAATAAATGTCTACAATGATATCTTCATTGCTTTTCATTTGATATACATACATAATGAGTAAAGTGGTTTCCCTTGGGAGAATGGTGGTACAACGCATCCTTTTGTAATTCATGAAAATTGTCTTCATTTCTATCACTTTATGGATACCATCCTCCATCCATCACATCACCCTTAAAAGGGACAATAAAGGTTTGGATAATGGAGAACCAAATAGGGCACCAACAAGAGGTTCTCAAACTATTGAAGGACAACTTGGTTATGGCACAAAATAGGATTAGACAAGAAGTACATCAACATCACATTGAAAGGGAATTTGAGGTGGGGGATTGGGTACTTTTGAGGCTACAACCATATAAATATATGTCCCTCAAGAAAAAATACAAGGACAATAAATTAGAACCCAAATATAACTTCCCCTTTAAGGTGTTGCAAAGGATAGGAAGTATGACTTAAAAATTGGAGTTTCCTTCATCTTCACATGCACATCTAGTCTTCCATGTTTCTTTCTTAAAGAAGGTAATCACTGAAAAGATCCCAGTCCAAACCATTTTATAACAAATTAATGAAGAAGGGAAAATAATACTAGAACCATCAACAATCCTTGAAACAAGGATTAAGAAACTACAAAATAGAGCATTTACTAAGCACCTATTCAAATGGAACAACCTACCGGTGGAAAGGGTAACATGGAAAGATGATTTCTTCATTTAGAAACACATGCAATTATTCAAGTGTTGATGAGAAAACATGTTTAAAGGGGCTGGACATGTTAAGCCCTAGCTAAATCCCCATGTTAAGTATAAAACCCCATACTAATTCCTAGATATTGAATTATTTCATTTTTAGTGATATATTTATATGTAGGCTAGCACCCTTCATTGTTCGCTTTCATTATAATTGCACACTTTGTCTCCTATATATATACCAAGGAGACCTAGTCTTAGGATCATCTTATCTCATCTTGTGCATTGAATGTATTGTAAAAGGAGGTTTCCCCCACAAAGTGGATTGTTATTCATTTTTTTTTTATCATTCTCAAGGCGTTGGTTCATAACATTTTCCTAGTTTATTCCTTCATGAAATTTCCACACCAACCATTTTCAATTTCTTGAACATGCCTCTGCATTTGAGAAAACAATGAATGGATGGTAACCTTATCTAACATGGAATCAAAGTCTCATACTCCAATGAGATCTTAACGATCATCTATCATATCTAAGAATGATGTTAAATAAATGTAGAGAAATAAGAATCTGTATGAATCTAGAAAACTTGTACAAATTCTAGGTTATTTTGGAACATAATCTCAAAATAAGGAATAATCGTAGATCTATACAAGGTGAAGGTAATATAATACCTATAAACTCCTATAAATCGATAGAATTGTGTTCCTGTAAGTAATTGTTCTTCGACATGTGAGGACCCACATTGTTCCTTTGCAAATTATATAATATAGGCTTCTAGTATACTCTTGATCCAAAAGTGTACAACTCTTGCAACATGGTTGTCACAACATTGTAATGCAACTAAGTTTTTAGCATTCTTGGTTACATTCTTCCACCATATCCACCATCAACATCTAGGGTTATCCTCATGCCTAAACAACCATTTGTCAGAGAGATCATTGAAAAACTTATAGTCCTGAAACTATTCCAAAGTCAATCCAATCAAATGAGGATTTTATCTAGGAAAATATCAATTTGTTTATTAGCCCAATCTTGGAAATCTTACCTTGTAATCCAATCTCTCCTAATATTCATCTTTATTTCCCAACAATGAAACCATTTGTTAGCTTGAGATCATAGAGAAATGTCCATAAGGTTTTCTAATAAAGGGGTTGTAGTCTAGCACTAACATATTAATCCTTGAAAATAGGTAAGGATTGTGACTCGAGATGCATTACCAAGATGTAGGTTTATGGGAGAAAGCTAGCATGTGATAATCATAACCATCTATAACCTCATACTTGATAAATATTTTGTCTATCAATTATATTCACCACCATACATATGTTATACCACACATTAACAAGTAAACATAAAGAATAGAAAAAAGATAGAACCATTTATCATAACAAGTAAACATAAATAATAATATAGTAATAAAACACAATAAAAAAACACATCCTATGAATAAACCACCAATGCCCCATGATCAAATTTTGAAATAGAAGGTTCATTCCATCCATATTCAATATAATCAATATCATTACAAGGTTTACCATTCACCTAAATAGTTGCAACAAAACATCTACTCTAGACTTAATCCTAACTCTAACTCTCTATTTATTTAGTTAACCTCTTAGAAGGTGATGCCTTTGAATTTATGTAGTTTTGTCTTTGAATGTCGAGGTTCCCTTCGGCCATTGGCTTACTACTATTGAAGTAAGGGTTATTTGTTAATCGACTATTCCTTCTTTTTTTTTTTTTTAAGTCTTTTATTAATGCACTCCTCAAAATATTCGGATCTCATCCTCATCTTCTAGCTTATATTTGTCATGAGATTTGTTCTTCTTTATTGTTTCCATTGTTTTTAGTCTCCATGCCTAGTTCAGGGTTCACAAGGGATAAAGTTGGTGCCAGTGTGCCTTTATTAAAATTAAGGGGCCTTTATGGCACACGGATTTGCAAAAAGGAATCGAAGGAAAGCCCAAATCGCATCAACCATGCAAAGGCTCAACTCGCATTTCTAAGCTAAGAGTATGGTTTCTTCCATTTTAATGAAGCGGAATTGATATGGCGACCCTCTCGAAGATAGGAGATAATTAGTAGTCGTGATGACTTACGTGAAGGTAGACATTTGTTTGATTAGGAGGCATGGGTACTCGTGCTCTCAAGGGAAAAAGATGCACAATCCATGACTTACTTGCAAATTTCAGGGTGAAAGTTATGATCACATTCCATCTCACGAAAGGAGGTAATGAGCATAGGTTGCAAGTACTCAAGTGAAGAGGTAAGGTTATAAGCTTAGGTCACAATGACTCGAGCGAGGACATAAAGTGACAAACTTAGGTCAAAACCATATTTAAATGAGGACGAAGCCTAATCGTAGATGGTTGGAGCTAGTTTGATGCTTCCTTCAAGCTTATGGAATAATGTAGGATTTGTCAATGATTATCCTGAAACAGTTGAAAAAATTGTGTATGGCCTTAGAGGATTACCCCCAGTACCTTCTAGATCATCTCTAGTAAGATTTGATCACATGCGATGGAGTATTCCCCCCATACTATCCTTATCTCACCTATTGAAAGAGGAGAAACTAGAAAAATTACATTCATATTTGCTTGAGGATTAACAATCCATTAGTCACAATGATTGACATTTAATAAATAAACTATTAATATTAAAAAGCAAGAGATATAACATCTCACCTTAACTACAATTTCCTGAGTTAAAGGTTTGAATGATCTTCAATTTCAACCTCCATTTTCTAATGATCAATATGAAAATGGTAAAGAGTAGGCGTGGTTAAGAGAAATTACTATTAATATATATGTTACTCAATACTTCCATCATATCACTTTCTTATTATCTACCTTCTTAAGCATGTGAATTTCTTTAAGCGTTGTTGAGAAGTTACAATACTATATTCATATCATTGATGAAATTCACTAAATTTAAATGGAGAACTTTATTTTTTGATTGAAAACATAATGTTGACATGAATCTTCTGATCACATCCCATAAGATCATTTTAATATAAATGTCAAGAGGTATCAAATCCCTAATGGTGTGAATCATCTTCAACGTTTGTACCTTAAAAATAGTTTACACATCACGTGATTTGATCCCTTTTAGTGCTTGATAGATTTTGGGTTAAGATGGATATAGGTTGGTTGAAATCATAGGTAGTCATGTCTAAATTATGTTTTCATTAGAAAATAAAGTTACTACACTCAATTCGCCTTCTTTGGCTTCATAGATTTAAGGTTAGGATGGATCTGATTTAGTTGCAATCATTGGTGGTTTGGTCAAAATTAAATTTTCAATTATAAAATAAAGTTACCACATTCAAATTCATTGAATTGTATCCATAATATGGATAGAGTGCAAGTAAAATGGACACTGTGAAAGTTAGTAAAATGGACACAGTGAAAGGAAGAAATTCATATTAAAAAAAATTATATTAATGAAAAATCATTGATGATACTAAAATCAAGTAAAATAAAATTTACCTTTTAAATCATATTGAAATGTAATAAAGACACATGGATATTTTTAGGATAAACTTACTCGCTAAAAGAGTCAAATATATTTTGAGTAAAAAAGTAGTTTTGGGGCCTATGATATTAATGACCCATGGTATTTATTTCCCATGGTTTTGATAGCTGGTATTTTTATGCATGTGGATTACATATAATCAAGCCTTTAAGAGGCTTAAGATACTTCATTATATTGGGAGTATTACTATGTAATGTAGGTTGTATCCCTTTACTTGAATGGAATAAATAAAATAAGGATTGGTAAGTTGTATCCCTTTACATGGCTTGAAGAAATAAAAGGAGTCGTAACAAGTGAACTATCTCTTTTGTATCATGCTTTCCATATTTTATTTTCACTTTATTTTAATTTTAATTACTCCATATTTGGAAGAAATAAAAGGAGTGACAAGTTACATATCCCTTTAATTGGCTAGAAGAAACAAAAGAATGAAAGGCAATTTCTCCTTGGAGGTAGCCCACATTCGATGAACCACATATATGTTGTGTCTCTTCTATATTGTCCTTTTCATATTTTATTTCTGCATGATTTTAATTTTAATTGTTCCATGAATTATTTCCTAACAACTGGTATCAGAGCCAAAGGTTTGTTTGGCTAATAAACTTGCAGGAAAAGCGAGTTCTTGGTTCTAGTGGGAACAATGGCAAAAGAAGGAAAGTTTATGGTAATGAATTTTAATGGATGAAACTAACAACTATGGAATATGCAAATGGATGACTATTTTCATAAAAAGAATATGCTCTTACGATTAGGAAAAATAACAAAGAAGTTATTGACTATGAGAAATTGAGAATGGGGTATTCTTGACCAAGGATGATTTTAAGGATGGAAATTTATATTAAAATGTAGAAACATGGGCTAATATTACAAGTCCTTAATATGCAAAATCTAAAATTTCTCGTGATAGTTTTGTAAAAATATTTAAACTTCTAAGGATTTTATATAGTTTCTATAAAATTTTGGCGATTTTTAAGGTAAAATAAATTTATTCTAAGGAATTTGGGCAAATCATTTTTAGAAAAAATGGAAATTAGCGAATCATTTTTTGAGAAAAACCATGGAAAATTAGCCCATTTGCGAAATTTAGCCCCTAAAATCATCTATGTTCTTGACAAAAAGGAACTAGGAACAATATGGTTGTGTTGGTAGCATCGATGGCCTTCAACATTTCAAAAGAAAATACAACGAAAGATCATATGAAGGAATTGGATAGAATATATGAAAAATGTTCATCCTCCAACAATGTATTCTTATGAAGTGTTTATTTAATATGAAAATGCGAGAAGGTGGGTATGTTGCTAATCATTTAAATGAGTCTAACATGATCACCAATCAATTATGTTCTGTAGAAGTAAAACTTGATGATGAGGTTAGGGATCTTTTAATCTTGTGCTCATTGCCAAAAAGTTGGAATAGGTTTTTCATGGATGTGAGTAATTATGTCTTTGGTTCAAATACTCTAAATTTTAATGATGTTTGTTGTTATCCTTCACAAGAAATTGTGATGGAAAGACACAGGTGAGACATTAGGTAATGCTTTGACTATGGAGAATAGGGGTTCAGAAAAAAGGAGAGAGGAAATATCTTGGGGAATTGGGGAAAGTCTAATAAGGGAAGGTCCAAATCCAAAGGGAGACTACAATGTTGGCATTGCGGGAAGAAAGGACATAAGAATAAATATTTTTGGTTTCTAAAAGGAAACAACGAGATGGGAAACAAGAGAGAAATCAAGAAGAAAATGTAACAGGTGATGTGTTGCAAGATGATTTAATAATTTATTTAGATAATATTGTTGATTATTGGGTAGTATGCTCACGATATGTATTTCATGCCACATCCCATAGGAAAGGTTTTCAAGATTATGTTCAATGTGATTTGGAAAGGTTTATTCTAGTGATGAAAACCATGTAAAATTGTTGGAAAGCATAAGAAAGAAATAAAATTGAAGAATGGAAACCAATGGCTAGTGAAAGAGGTGAAGCACATTCCTAAGTTGAGAGGAAATCTAATTTCAATAGGGTAGTTGTACAGTGAAGTTTGTGCCGTTACATTTATGAGAATCTCATGGAAGGTCAGTAAAGGATCATTGGTAATAGAAAAAGGAAAGAAGGTAGGTACGTTGTACTGATAATGTTGATTATTTTGTTGTTTTAGTTTTGACAGGAGCAAATACAACATTATGTCATCATAGGCTTCAACACATGAGGGAGAAGGGGATGCATATTCTCCACTCAAGGAATTTGTTTCTAGATTTGAAGCAACCTGATTTGGATTTTTGTGTCCACTGTGTTGATGGAAAACATAAGAGAATCATATTCCTTAGACTTGGAAAGGAAAATAAGAGTAGAAATTTAGAGCTTGTGCATAAATATGTATGGGGACTGGCTTAGGTATCATCTCTTGGCGGCTCTTATTTTTTGTTACTTCTATTGATGGTGCAACTAGGAAAACTTGGGTTTATTGTATTCAGAAAAAAAAAAAAAAAA
>JZKD02S2180662.1:159239-170090 GCA_000966675.3 Picea glauca
GAGAGAGAGAGAGAGAGAGAGAGAGAGAGAGAGAGAGAGTTATTTGGTGTTAACATGAATGAGTGAATGTTCCTGTTCCGAATAATGCACAAGTGTTTTAGGAATGCCAACATTCTTTGAGAATGTGAACATGCTTTAGGAAGGCATGTGCATTCCTAAATATTTGTTATTTTCATTTCAATGTTTTTTTGGGTGGGAGTAAAAACTCTAGTGTACATGTTTATTGAGTTTGTTGCCTCAGATGTAGGTTTGGGATTAAAAACCTAATGTTTTGGTCTACAAATACATAAAAAACTCAATTTTTGTGAATCCCTCTATATCTCTATTTTTCACATTATTTTTCTATAGGCTACACAAATTTGATGTTGATGAATCTACATACATAGATAGAGTCATATATGTAGATTCCAAATATATAGTTTTCTTTTAAAATTAATATTTTTGACTTTTTTTAATCTATTTTTTTCTTGACATGTATCAAAATCCTAAAATACATACCTCTTTTATTTTTTCTATAATATTTTGTCCTCAATAGAAGAGACTGATGTCTACAGTAAAAATAATAATAATAATGTAAGACCCTAGTAGCCTGCACAAATGGAAGGAGTTCTAATTTCAAGGATATATTGACTTACATAATTTTAAAAATATATATATAATTAATATATTAATCTTTGAAAATTTGCACTGCACTATAACAACAGGTTTTCTAGAATTATACAAGTTTTTGGAAAGAAATTGCATCGTTAAGGTACTCAACACCTACACAAATGGAGAGATATACCTTATATTTTGCTAGAAAAATAACATACCACTGTTAGAAAAAATCAAATTCGACTAGTTTTTCACACTTTGTATAAATAAAAGTTGTATATTCAGAAAGCTAGTTCAATTTCCTACATTTCATATTTTTACACCAAATTCAAATTCATTCTAAAAGTACCATGAATAATCCCTCCAATTTAACATATGTTTTTTTATCCATGTTTTGATTTCCAGTAACACATCATCATAGACCATCATAAGCTTGTACTCACACTAATGTTATAGGATCTTTAACGTTAAAATTCATCATATTGATATTGGGAATTAAGTAGCTCCTTGGGTCCAATTTGAACCCCGATGTTGTAGATCTTGGAGTGATGAAATATCATGATTATATGAATCAATATCCGCCATCTCCAAATGCATTAAAATATTCCCTATATGTGATTGGGGTTCAACAATTTTGTTCTTATTGTTTTCATGATTTCCTTTGATCACAATATAAATTTTAGAGAACCTCTCGTCTAGGGTATGTAAGAGCACAACTTCTATGGAATTTTAAAATTGTTACATATTTTGATCCATCAAATTTTCCATTTTATATTCATTTTCCATTTTAAGGACATAGTTTCATCATTCAAAATCAAAATTTTCCATCACCCATATCATTAAATCAGTTCCTTAACTGGAATATATGGTTCCCTAAGTTTTCATATTCTTCAGGTGTCATGGATGAGTTTTTTACACATTTAGCAAGTGTAGAAATTTTTCCACCACCTCTTTCCATGTAAGTCAAAAATAATATTTACTCAGATTTATCCTCTATTTTGTCCAATTTAACATACCTTTTTAAAACCCCAATTTAGAGATTCTTCTACAAGATGACCTTGCACATGTTATAAGATTGAAATTCAAGCACCTCTAAGTTTAAAACTTTGGTTTGTAGTATCCTAATATATCTTCTCTCAAATTTCATAGGTTTCACTAAATGTTTATGTGTCAAGAAAAGGTTATCGTAACTTTCCTGAAACTTGTTGATTTTGGCCCTTTCACGAGGAAAAACGTTTATGGACTAACATGTGTCCATTTTTTTAGATATACTTATGAAATTTTGAAATGGAATACTATAGGTTTTTTTTTTATATAATACAACCACAAGCACTCATTTAGATATTTATATATTCTAGTATGATTGTTTACACAAAACACTTCCTTGAGACTAGCTTTAGGATTATTCAAAACACTTAACTTCCACAACATGTAACCTAAAAATATTAGTGAACCAAACTATATCATTTTTACCACAAACAATTTTCTATGTCATGTAAGGATCCAAAAAGTTTAATCATCGAAAACTTCTCAAAAAAAAATTATAGTGAAGTTTCCAAGGTGGCAGTTTTGAAGGAGCCAAATACAAGGAGCGTATGTTCTAATACCAAATGTTATGCATCAAACATCTAAATGCCATAAAATTAGAAGGACAAGTAACTCCAAACCTTGAGAGATGAATTGATGAGAATCCTCTTGGATGGGGCAACCTCCTTTTACAATATTACAAATGCAGAAGATGAGATGATATCTAAAACTAGGTCTTATTGCTATATATATTGGACAAAGGTTAAATTACAATTAAAGGGTCTATACAACCATTAAAGGTCCTATTTGAATGATAACGAAAATACTAATATAACAATACAAATATAATAACTTGATATCTATGGCTTAACATTGTCTTTCTTTGATTTGTTTTAAACTCATTTCTTTGGTGGTCCTCTTCCCATAGTTTAACAGAAATAAAGTTGTGATGTATTTTATCCATAAAATGTTATCATAACCTCACACATTAGTCAAAAACTATTATCATCCTAATTTCTCTCACCTACATTATGATGATGATTTCTAGTTGTTCTACATTGGCATCCTTTCACCCTCATTTCCATCATCTGCATCATCATATGACCTCAATATTTCAACATGAGTCTAGTCAAACTTCCAAATTTAACCAAAAATACAATGTGGATTTTTTATACTATTTTCCATGTGTGGGATATGTTCTTAAATCTTTAATAACCATACATTAGCCCCAAAATAGAAAAATATTTACTCTTTTGACTCATTGATGTTCTGTGCATTCACAAAATGACATAGTCACCTAAACTTGACTTTACCAATCCATTGTTTCTAAAAATGGCAGTGTATGTAGTCTTCAATAGTTATATGTATTCTGCTAATTCATAAAATGTTATCAATCATATTGAAACTATATCTTTAAGAGGCCCACTTTTTTTCCTATAAATAAATTTATTGAAACCATCCATTTCATCTATCATACATTACAAGGTTACACTACCAAAATTCCTCTAGATAGAGAATAGAACCCTTGGCCTAGGTATTTCTACCATTGAGGAATACTCTTTATACCACAAGAACCTTGGATTGGATCACAAGAGGAGGAAAAAGACCCTCCCTTAAGGTATCTTTGGATCCCACCTTCTTCAATTATATTAAGGTGTTTTATTGTAAGTCTATTTATTACATTATTCTATCTTATGCTTTAAGAATATGGGATCCAGGTTACTCAATTTATTTCCTTTTGCATGAGATAAAATAGGGAATTCTTTACCTTATATTTTTCTTTCTAGTTTATTTCCATTTTATCTACTACTTAATATACAGAACCATTAAGTAGGTACTTTTAAGTACATATTGGTAATAAAACACCAATAGCACCAATAAATGTGACACTTTAATTTCTTTCTAATATGGGACAGATATAATGGAATCCATATTCATTCCTTTTGGTATTTGATCAAGAGGAATTTTGAATTCATCTAAATCATTGTCAATATCAAACACATCTCCGTTGAACATAACCTCATAGACTGATTCAATGCAAGATTCAATATCCTTTGACCAATTTACTAGTGCCATGCTACAAGGAGGTAGTATTACATTGACCTATTCATTAAAATCTCTCTTCATTTGGAAAATATGATGGTATGGATGCAAACATGATTTATGTCCTCCACATACATACTTCTAAAATGTTTTAGAATATCTTAAATATATTTTCTCTCCATAGTTTAAGTGGGTGAATAATCCTCTTTTCCTTAGCCTCGAACCACAAAATTAAGTAAAATAGACATGACACATCAATTCTTGATGAACCTAATGACTAATAGTTAGTAAACCAATTTAAATTATTCCAAAGAAAGGTTATTATTGAGTATACTTTGATTCTTGGAAAGGCATGGATTATCCAAAAAATCACACCATATACCATAAATATCCACTCATGTATAGGTCATGAATTATGATGCATCTGAATTCCATTCCATAGGAGAAACATCTACTCTATCAAAGGTTCCAAATAAACGTACATATCCCTAACTTGATGCTTTCTAGGAACAATAAGAGACAACATCAAATGATCTTTGCATGCAACCATCCAAGGAGAGATGTCATAATTTATTAGGATAATGGGACAGAATATATAATGTGTATCTTGGAAAGAGGATGGATTCACTCCATCCACTACTATGTTATGTATTATACTCATCACTCATGTATAGTTTTTTCATGCTATGTATTCTTTATGTGCTTCATTGCCTAAGAATCTCTAGGAATTTGCAACATGTTTTGTCTACTACTATTTTTTTCATGCCAATCCATATATTTAGCTAAATATTTACAGCAAAGCATGTGTTTTAATCTTAGAAATATAGGTAAGTGGCATAGTACTTTTTGTGGGACATTTTTTCCGTTTCTATTAGAGAGGTAGCGACTTCTTTTTCATTTTGGACAAACATAGTTATCTTCACGTCATCTTTGTATAAGATAGAGTCTCATGGAGATGCATGCTATACTTCTTAATTAACACCCAAATGAGTTAACAATGTATCCTCCAACAGACTAATCCAAACTAACATTAACAACTAACTAACAACTAAAATGATGGAAATATTAAGGACCTCATAACAAATATTATACTATAGTGCAAATCACATTTTAAATATTAAAAAAGTCATAATGCTACTATCTAACCATCCATATTTTTCTTTCAAATTATAAAGCATTAGAACACTAGTCAACTTAGAGCACTTTTCTTTATCAACCACTATAAAATGGGGTGTTTGTGTAACCTACATTAAATTCTCTAGTTTAGTACCATGGTTTCTAACCCATCCATACATATCTTTGTCATGTTCATCAAGTACATGAATTTATTCCCTCTCAAAAGTATCATGTTTGAAATGTGTGTATTGTGTATGATATCATCTCCGCTATTCATATCAACATTGCATGTCCCATGTCATTCATTTCTATCAATGCCACTTAAATATCGATATTAGATACAATCATTTTTAAATTAGGAAGTGGAAATTGTAAAGGAAACACATTCAAAAATTCATTGTAATCACAATCTTGGGACGCACACTAACGGTCATAAACATTTACGACCCACATCAGGATAGGCAACAATACTAGAACTCTCTTACTGATTGTGATTGGTTCAAACGAAAATATTTTATCCTTGGTGGAAACCTAAATTTCTCTTTAGGTGCTTCGAAGGTATGGGATCCTAGGGCAGCGCCAGACCCTCTAAATGATTTCTTCCTAAACTTCTTGGAACAATGGGGACTAGTGGATGTAGAACCTCAAAAACTTACCCCCACCTGGTGCAACAAATGGTAGAACCGGACCGAGTGGCTAATCGGATGGATAGATTCCTTATCACCGATGACCTATTAGATTCTTCTACACTTGTTAGATAGTGGGTGACCTTTGGGGGAGAATCAGACCATAATCCGATTTTGTTTGAATTCAGGACCTCGTCTTGAAGATCGACAAGCCCCTTAAAATTATTCGAGGGTTGGCTATCATACCCAACCTATCTGTAACTAGTAAACAATTCGTGGGTGAATTTTCCAGCTCATTCCCAGACCCCAGCAATGATTCATTTTATAGAAAACCTAAAAGGTCTTAAGCTAGATACTAAGAAGTGGGCTAAGGAAAAATATAATTTAGATGAGAAAACTCTGAAGGAAATTGAACTGAAACTAGTAGAACTACAAGATGGGACCAGTAGGGGATTTCTCAGCCAGGAAGCAAAAGATCTCCTTTACGGATTGGAAAAATGTCGCAGGGTTATCCTGGAAGAAAGAGAGGCATAATGGAGACTAAAGAGGCGGGCCCTGTGGCTAACCTACGGAGATGAAAACACAAAATTCTTTCAGGCCTTTGCAAAAGGCTGGAAGATGGATAACATCATCTGGAGCCTTCAGAATCAGAGGGGGGCAGGGAATAACAAAGTACAATGACTTAGCTGACTTGGGCATAAACCATTTCAAGACACTTTACAAAGCCTAGGAGGAAACCTCTATTGCAGAAATCATAAAATTTGCATAGCTCTTCCCCAGATTTGTCGAATAGGAAGCAACTAGACACTTAACGAGACCGGTAAAAAATAAATAAATGTTAGAAGTTCTACACACCTTTCAAAAAGGGAAGAGCCCTAGTCCATATGGGTGGCCAATAGAATTATATTTGGGGGGCATTGACATTCTGAGCCCTGATCTACTACGAGTAATTGAAGAATCAAGGATAAAGGGTCACATACACAATCCTATCAATGCTACTTTTTATAGCTCTAATTCCCAAGTCAGACAACTCGACCTCCTTTGAGGATTTTTAACCCATCTCCCTCTGCAACTATTTGTACAAGATAATCTCCAAGGTTATCAGTAGAAGGCTGAAGTTCATTCTCTCAAAACACATCTTGGGGGAATAGTTCGTTTTTCTTGAAGGCAGGCAAATTCATGAGGCTATTGGAGTAGCACAAGAAGGTCTTCACACCATCAAATCCAAGAAGTTGAGAGAAGCCGTGATAAAACTAGATCTATCCAAAGCTTTTGATATGGTAAATTGGTTATACATCAGAATTCTCTTGATACATATGGGCTTTGGACTAGACTTTTTCAACTAGATAATGGATTGTTTAAACTCGATCTCCTTTTCTATTCTACTCAACGGATTAGCCACATATTTTTTTCAAGCAGGGAGGGGAATACAACAAGGATGCCCTATTTCTCCCCTACTCTTCCTACTTGTAGCAGAGTGCCCGAGCCACTTCTTGATGGAGGAAAAAGAAGAAGGACGTTTTTCTGGCTTCAAAATATCAATTGGGCTAGCCATTACCCACTTACTCTTTGTAGACGACATTTTAATCTTCTGTGACAGCTCGAAGAGAGATGTTTACTTATTATCGGAGGGGCTCTTTCTCTTCAAACTAGCAACAGGTATGCTCATTAACGCTCAAAAGTCAAAAATACTCTTTTCTCAGATTGAGGACAAGGATATCTTCCATTATCTACATCTTCTCCCCTACCAAAATCAGAATCTGGACGAAGGCCTCAAATACCTTGGCTTCCAATTAAAGCCAAATGATTATAGGAAGAATGACTGGATGTGGCTGCTGTCTAAGATGGAAGAAAAATTAAACGGATGGAGTTACAAATGGCTATCGAGGGAAGGAAGATTGGTTTTAATAAAGACAGATTTGAAAGCAATCCTAGTATACTGGTTATCCCTCTCATGGACCCCAAAAGGAATTCTCAAAAAAGAAAGAAGATTGTCCTTTTCTTATCTATGGAGAGGGAGATTTGAAAACTGAGTTTTGTCATGGGTTCATTGGGAGATAATTGTGAAACCCAAGGCCTTAGGTGGTTGGGGATTAAAAAACATATTTGTCTTCTTAAAATCCCTGGTGGCCAAATCTTTCTGGTGACTAATTTCGACGACAAGTCTATGGTCCAAAGTGACTCATCAAAAGTATGTGGCCCCACTATCTATATTGGAATGGATCAAGAGCTCTAGACCCAGAACTTCAGGCTTCTCAGTTATGTGGAAGGCGATTCAATGGGCCTTTGAGGTGGTTGGAAACTCCCTAGCCTGGCAGCTGGGCTCTGGAAACTTACTCAGACTCGGAAGAGACCCCTGGGCTGGCAATATGAGGAAACATCTCCTCCCAAATGACATCTGTAGATCTTTAGAATGGAGAGGCTATTATCACCTTTCCCAAATAGTCGATCCCCTACACATAACTCTGTGGCAACAAGGTTGGAGATCGGGAAGATCCTTGGAACTCAACGAGCCACAAACTATTGTATGGGACCGATATATCCTTGCCCTAAGGAAGGAAAACATACGACTATCAGAAGGAGAAGATGAGCTCAATTGGGATGGTGATCTGAGAGACACATATACCCCCAAAGTAGGCTATGTACTACTCAGCACAACACCGTCCCAACAAGAAGAGAAGTGGTGGTGGAAGAGATTGTGGAAGCTAAAAATTTTAGCCAAAGGAAAACTCTTGGTATGGTCAATCCTAGAAAACAAAGTTCCCACCTGGGACAACCTACAGAAGAAACAATTCCATGGGTCGGGATGGTGCCCCCTTTGCCACTTACAGGAAGAAATGGTAGATCACCTTTTTATGCACTGCTCCTTCACCCTATCAGTTTGGATGGAAGCTTCCACCTTAAACCTTGACGTGGGAAGATGGCAAGGAGCCACCTTCAAAGAATCCCTAAAGGACTGGATTAAATCGCTTACCCCATTATACTTAAGAGCTATGCCATTACTAACAGCCTGGGGAATCTGGATTGCCAGAAATAATACAATCTTCTGGGATGCCCCTCATTATTCACTGAGGGTGGCCACAAAATCCTTAAGCATTCTAGACCAACTAAAATTTGCACACTCCATGGGACAGGGTACGAGATGAGATCCTCGGGAGGAATAGCTTGATAAAGGGAAACCTTGGGCCTACTTTGATGGCACGGCCTCGGGTGACCAACCACTCTACGGGGGGGGAGGATGCCTATATCTATCTGATCGACATTTTTTCTACCTCATAGATGGACTGGGGCTTGATACAAATAACTATGCCAAGTTACAAGCTTTAAAATTGCTACTACTCTTCACGACAGAAAAGGTAGTAACCAAGTTACAAGTTTTTGGGGACTCATTGACCATCATACATTGGGCAAATCAAACACATTTTTGTCACATAACCAAACTTATACCCTACCTGACCGAAGTATTGAGGATTATTGCTACTTTTGACACGTTCTCTCTCTCTCACATTTACAGGGAAAGGAACTCCATGGCTGATCAACTATCCAAAGAAGCATCGCAGCTAGATTTTGGAAGCTGACATATCACTGAGCATACAGAGGAAGACAGTTTTGATTATCATAGGCCTTTCCAGGAAGAACAAGTATAAAGAATGACATCTGATAGCTTCAATGGGCACTCTAAAGTAGGAATTCAAAGTATATAACCAGATCTGTTTTTTTTTAACTTGCATTATTATTTTTGTACAACTGGAGTGATGAGGGGTGGATGCCCCTCCACAGTATAATTCTATATTGTAATAAAGTATGAACTCTTTTTGGAATGAAGTAACACAGAACTGTAAGAGACACTACACAGATAATATATATTATGCTATCCTTATAACAAATATATATCTACGAATGTAATTTTATACCTCTTTTAATAAAATTACGAATTTTTTCTTTGGAAAAAAATAAATTTATTGTACTCTTCAAAGGACATTATTTTCCTATAAGTGTTTCTCTTTCTCCAAGAAGCAATAATACAATGAAATAGAAAAGGTGCAACAGTAAAATGCTTGGCATTCCTCATATCATTGTAAAAACAAACAATAACAATACTACCATCACTTCTATCATAATCATTTTAAATATGGACACCATATGAGAAGACATATTATAATTATAATTTCCAATACAATTGATAAAAGTAAATTCAATGTAATAACTAAGTCTAAAATGCTTGGCATTCCTCATATCATTGTAAAAACAAACAATAACAATACTACCATCACTTCTATCATAATCATTTTAAATATGGACACCATATGAGAAGACATATTATAATTATAATTTCCAATACAATTGATAAAAGTAAATTCAATGTAATAACTAAGTCTAGAAAAATGTTACACATAGTTTTTTTTAAAATAAAACTTTAAAAATAATGTTTGAGTCTTGTAATATTCCATCAATATAAATTATTGATATGAAGTCTTAAATTCAAAAATTTAATATCATTGTGTCGCATTCTTTTTCTATGCCATTGGAACCTATAAAATGAAGATTGGCTACTTGTCCTTTTCTTGAATAGGTATAGGCCTAGAAAAACTATAATTGACTAATGACTCATATTTAACAAACAATTTTGAATTGCAACTACACAACCATATAATTTCACAATCCTAGGCGAGAATATTTCATTGTCATTAATTACCTCAAGAAAGATATATAATTTGCATTTATGCAATTTTTTTTTGAGTTATTTGTAAATCCTACCATGTTTACATGTATATGCATAGATGACCATCCATGTATAAATAATAGCTTAAATTTATTAACAAATTTAATCACAAACTATACTTACACTTATAATATTTAAATGATGTCAATACGTAGTAACCATTTCATCTATACTAAGGTCCACAAAAAGGTAATAGTGTAACCTCTCCTGATTGGATCTAAGAAAGATTTTTTGATATTGATTGATTAGTAAAAAGATTGAATAACTTTTATTGATTGATTAGTAAAAATCTTGAATAACTTTTGTATTGTTAGATATTTTTCCATCTAAGTGAGTGGACCACCGTTTACACTCTCAACAAAATATGAGGAATTTGGAATAAGGAATATTTGGATGGTTTCTTTACAATGCATCTTTTTCTATATGAAACTTTGTGAAAGGGATGAATCTGTGTTCTGTGCACTTTAAATTATATAAATTATAATTAAATAATATCATTAGAATTCAGAGTAAGGAAGTCAATTATTAATCAATAAAAACTAGAATTTAAACTTTCAACATATGCTTAGTTGTAGCGATATGTGACGCTCGACGCATATGGAATGCCACTTAAACATTGTTAAGGTCCTAACCCGCACATAGGTAGATCAATGTATTCGGATGTAATAAAGGTCAATATTAATAAGACCTTTCAATAAAATAGAATAAGGCGGATGTAAGAAG
>JZKD02S2180662.1:174886-185634 GCA_000966675.3 Picea glauca
TGAAGATTATGATGGATATTTTACTGTTATTCTGTCATTTCTAGCATTTCGTTTCTGTTTTGCATATTTTATATATCTGGTATCTTGCAAACATTAATATTAGATACAATCATTTTTAAAGTAAGTGGAAATTGTAAAGGAAGCAGATTCAAAAATTCATTCTACTCTTCAAAGGAAAAAAAATTGCCTATAAGAGTTTCTCTCTCTCCAAGAAGCAATAATGCAACGAAATAGAAGAGTTTCAACAGTAAAATGCTTGGCATTCCTCATATCATCCTAAAAATAAACAATAAGAATAACGATACTACCACCACTTCTATCATCATCATTTTAAATATAGACACCACATGAAAAGATATACTGTATTTATAATTTCCAATACAATAGATAAAAATAAATTCAATGTAATAACTAATTCTAGAAAAATGTTGCACATATATATATTTTTAAAATAAAACTTTAAAAGGAATGTTTGAGTCTTGTAATATTCCATCAATATAAAGTATCAATACAAAGTCTTAAATTCAAAAATTTAATATCATTGTGTCACATTCTTCTTTTATGCCATTAGAACCTATAAAAGGAAGATTGATTACTTGCCATTAGAACCTATAAAAGGAAGATTGATTACTTGTCTTTTTTTTTGAATAGGTATAGATCTAGAAAAACTATAGTTCACTAATGACTCATATCTAACAAACAATTTTTGAATTGCAGCTACACAACCATATAATTTCACAATCCTAGATGAAAATATTTCCTCACCATTAATTACCTCAAAAAAGATATAAGTTGCATTTATGTTTTTTCAGTTATTTGTAAATCCTACCATGTTTACATATATATGCATAGATGACCATCCATGTATAAATAATAGCTTAAATTTATTAACAAATTTAATCACAAACTATACTTACACTTATAATATTTAAATGATGTCAATATGTAGTAACCATTTCATCTATACTAAGGTCCACAAAAAGGTAATAGTGTAACCTCTTCTGATTGGATCTAAGAAAGATTTTCTGATATCGATTGATTAGTAAAAAGATTGAATAACTTTTATTGATTGATTAGTAAAAATCTTGAATAACTTTTGTATTGTTTGATATTTTTCCATCTAAGTGAGTGGACCACCGTTTACACTCTCAACAAAATATGAGGAATTTGGAATAAGGAATCTTTGGATAGTTTCTTTACAATTCATCTTTTCACTTTGTTTCGCACCAGGAATGGTCGTGGTCATACTATTCATGATGTTTCGCAAAGCACCACCAACAATTTCTACTTTAACAGTACTGAAACCAACTTTTTAGAAAAGAAGGATTTACTTTGTACGAATTGCTAAGAAATATAATTTTCAATTATATATAAGAAATATTGTAGATAAATAATTTAAAATAAAAGCGAGTAAAGCTGCTAGATTGTATGGTTTCATCATAATTCTATTAGCAATGATTTTCATAAGATAAAGCTGTTAGATACCATATTATTGTAATATTTCGACTCAGAGGGAGGTTTTGTGCCTTGAATTAGATCCTTTTCCCTCTCAAGAAAAAAAAAATTCAATGTGGACATTAAGATAAAATTAAAACAAAATTCAATTTATGCTATGTTTTAACTAAAAAATCAATGTGGACATTAAGATGAAAATTAAAATAAAATTTAACTTAGCATTTTCTAATTAATATAATATATAGATAGATAGAGAGGTAAATATTTCAAAATAAAATTTAGTAAAGTGTTTGAATATATATATTGAATAGTTTAATGATAATTGTTTCAATATATATAGCAATGTGTTTTTCAAACAAATAAAAAAGTCTAATAAACCTTGAATCTCTTACTTATGCTTTCATTAAAAACATCAAACAACTTGATGTGCAACCAATCTTATTAGGAATGATTTTCATAGGGTGAGGTAATTAAATACCATATGAGTGTAATATTTCATGTGAGAAGAGAAAAAAACTTGAGGAATGTTTGTGAATCAAATTGGATGTCTCTCCATACTTGATAAATCTAGAGTTAAGATGAATCTTATAGAAAGCAATGCACAAATTACTCAAATTCAATATGTTATTGTAACAACGAAAACATTGACATCAGGCTGCCTCATGGGTATGCCTTGCATTCTCTCCAAGTATTGCACTTATTACATCTGGCACACACTTGTTCTACATGTTCATTTCAAATTGATAAAACACTATTTTCCAACCAACACGTGTTCACACACATGAAAGAATTGTTTACACAAGATACATGGATGTTCGATGTTATTTGCAACACCCTTCGTATAGTCAACCACCCACTAACTCTTTTACTGAAGATGAAAACATGTGTTCTTGAGTTTTTCTCTTAACCTTGTTTGACAACACAGATATTCCAACAGAGGACAAACACCTTCAGTAACCACTCACACAACTAGAACAAAGATCAACACACCCATGTTTTGACATGGTAATACCCCTATGGGGAAACATCCACGGCCCCACCCAATGAGACCACTTGGACCAGTTTATTAATGCAAAAGAAAAAGATTACAAAGAGATTTTACAAGAGCATTTCTCATAATCGATCATCAACAAATAACCATCCATGCTATTTAAATAGAGATCATGGACAAATTGGGTGTTAAGCCACAGATCAATGGCCACTAAGATCGAGGAGAATATGAACCGTCATCTCACTCTATGTCAGAAACATATCGTGGCCGTCGGATTTCCTAACTACAAATGCATACTGATGCATACTAAAGAAACACACTAAGAATAAATTTTTTAACTAACAACACATTAGACCAAGTAGATCTTAACTAACTCCTAATTGTCTAAATATCCTATCAATCCCCCTTAAAAACAACTTGGGATAAGATTGAAGGATTTACAATAGTGACACAATAGGATAAGGAAGGAGGAAATAGAGCTCATCCCCCCATGATGAAAACTTCCTAAGCTCCTAACATAGATTGAAGTTTGGAAAACTTCACTTCTGTAATAGATTTTGTGAAAATGTTTGCAACTTGATCTTTTGCGGGGCAAAAGATAACTTTAATAACTTGATCATGAATGAGCTTTCTGATGAAGCGCATGTGTATATCAATGTGTTTGTTGCATTGATGTTGAACTGGGCCTTTGGTGAGCTTGATGGCACTATGAGTGTTGCACCAAAGGCTGGTTAGATGCTACTGCTGGAATCCAAACTATGAAAGGATTTTTCGAAGCCACAAGGCTTCCTGACTTGCATTTATCATTTCTCAGTACTCTGCTTCTGCTGAAGAAAGTGAAATATCTTGTTGTTTCTTATAGGCCCAAGTGACAGGTCCTGAACCAAGGCTGAAAACATAACTTGTAGTAGATTTCTAATCATCAGGGTTGCTAGACCAATCTAAATTAGTGAAACCAACCAATAAAATAGTACCTCTTGAAATGTAATGTATCCCAAACTGGATTGTGCCACGAACATAGCGAAGTATCCTTTTAGTTGCTTTCCAATGGATTTCATGGGTTGTTTGCATATACCGGGAAACAGGACAAACAACAAAGGAAATATCAGGACATGTATGAGTCAAGTATAAGAGGATACCAACTAATTGATGGTACAAGGTGGCATCAACTTCGGGAGAAGTACAAGTGGCAACAATCTTGACTCCATACTGGAAGGGAGAAGGGGATAGTTTACAATATTCCATGTGAAAGAAACTAAGAAGGTCACAAGCACACATAGACTGGGAATGAAAAATTCCTTCATTGGTTTGTAAAACTTGGAGGCCAAGGAAATAGTGCAAAAATCCTAAGTTTGTCATTTCAAATTTCTTATTAAGGCTACTTTTCACATGGTTTAAAAGTTTTGAGTCACAACCAATAAGGATAAGGTCATCAACATAAAGGACAAGGATTATGAGATGGCTTCCTACTTTCTTGGTATAAACATTAAGATCATAATGACATCTAGAGAATCTAGTGTCAACAAGAAAGTTGTCCATTTTGGCATACCAAGCTCAGGGAGCTTGCTTAAGACTATAAATAATTTTTTTAAGGTGACAAACAAGGCTAGAGTCATTCTGGGCATAGCTAGGAGGTTGTTCCATGTAGATTTCTTCATGAAAATCTCCATGCAAGAAGGAATATTTAACATCCATATGATGGACCTCCCATTTATGTGAGATAGAAAGGGAAAGAACAAGGTGGATGGAATTCATTTTGGCTACAGGGGAAAAGGTTTCGTTATAGTCAATTCCTTAAACTTGGAAAAATCCTTTGGAAACTAACCGAGCCTTGTGTCTTTCAACACTTCCATATGATGCATACTTAGTTCTATAAACCCATTTACATCGAACAATTTTTCTTCCTTTTGGAAGAGGTATAAGATACCAAGTATTTTTTTTCATTAAAGAATGATACTCTTTATTCATTGTCGTATCCCAATATGGATGACCTGAAGCTTCTACAAATGTCTCTAGATCATGAGTCTCTGAAACTTGAGCCAAAAGAGAAGAGGCTCGCTGGAACTATGAACGTGTCTGATGTTGATCTGAAGGATCACTGACAAGATCACTATCTTCTTCTGGTGTTGAACAGACCCATCTTGGAAGTGGTGGAGCTAGTGTTGGTTCATGTTCAAAGGAATCATTTAGAGGAAGGTGAACAGGCGGAGGTGGATTTTCATCATTCACTATCATCATCTGAACAAGAAACCAGAATAGGAACAAAAGAAGGCACACACGTCAAATATGTCTCATAGGCTGAAGAAGGCACAATCACTGAATTAGGCTCGCAAGGCAAGATATTTTCATTAAATTTAACATCTCTTCTAATAATAATTTCATTACAATGTGGTTGAATAAGTCTATAACCTTCGACATCTTCAGAATAACAAAAAAATATACACTTCTCACTTTTAAGCTGTAATGCTTTCCTTTTCTCATCAGGAATGTGAGCCCATGCTATATTTCCATATACACAGAAGTGACTTACATCTGTTTTAATTTTAGTCCAAGCTTCTTCTGTTGTTATGTTTATAAGATCCTTTGTGGGAGTGTGATTTACTATGTAATTTTCATAGTTGATGACTTCCACCCAATACTTTAGACTTAATCCCTTAGATTGGATCATACAATTAGCCATTTCAAATTCATTTGCCGGAGAATCCACAGTTTGTGTCATTTTGTCATCGACGTTTTGAATCCAGATCGGGATTCGAAACGTCGATGAAAAAATGACACAAACTGTGGATTCTCCGGCAAACGAATTTGAAATCCCTCACCACAGAAATATGAAAACAGTAATTAGCCATTTATTTTAATGTGCAGTTCTTTCTCTCAACAACACCATTTTGTTGTGGTGTATATGGAACAGTGTGTTGCATTTGGATGCCCTGTGTAGTGCAGTAACTTGTAAAATTATTGTTCACATATTTTCCTCCATTATTTGTTTTTAACATTTGAATTTGATGTCCAGATTTATTTTCTACCACTACTACATATTGGAAAAATTTCGACGTTCTATTTGTGACGTTATGGACAAAATTGGCCATACTGTCGAAAAATGTAGGAAATTAAAAAAAAAATCTTCTTATGGCCCAATAACGTCTCAAGTGAGACGTAATACAAAAACATATCTCTATTGCGATGAAGGTAGGAAGACATCGTTATTGCGACACCATTGGATTTTCATCTCTCTTGCAACGTTGGTAAAATAGTCATCGCACATGCGACATTATGGAAACTAGGTTTTCCCCCTCCCAACGGTCACCTAATATTTGACCAAGTCAAATTTGACGTGGTCAACTATCATCGGAATTGCGACATTATAAAATCTATAAATATGTTTCATTTTATGGATGTTGCGACAAGTTTTCCATAATAACAACACTTCAAAAAGGGTTTAAGAAAGTCTTCTTGGTGAACAAAAACAAGTATTTTTTTCAGTATATGTTTGTGGGGAAGAATGTCAAAAAACACTAGAGCTGGGAAAAGAATTAAAGAGGGTGAAAAGGGTGACGGTAAATGTTATTTCCCTTACAAAAATTGTTGTACTAGATGTCCCGAAAGAATTTTAATAGCAACAACTAAAAAACATTGTAGAAAATATGGGCACATGGATGGGGGATCAAATGAATATTGTCCCATGGTAATTAGCTATATATACATTCATTATATTTTTTAATATTTATTGTATTCTCAACATTTTATATTGTTTTATACATGCACTAATTTTTCATGATTGTTTGTAATTATAAAGTTAGATTTTCCCCCTAACTTTATGCACAATACACCAAGTAGTCGCAGAAATGATGTTGTAGTACAAGATGAAGAACATGAAGCAGATAATGAAGGTCAAGTTAATGATCCCATGGAAGTAGATGACAATAATAACATAGTTCAAGATGATGGGACAAATCGAATGATCCAAGACTTATTCGGTCATCCATATGAGGATCATGGGGACAGTAGTGATCATATTTATGATGAACCTGTGATTGAAAAGACAAATAAATGAATTTATAAAGGGTCAAGAGCAAATTTTCTCTCCACTACATTGTTTTTAGTGAACTTGAAAGTTACGAATCATTTGTCGAACACTTGTATGACATAGATCGTAAGCTATGTAATATGTTTCTTCACATATACATAAAGGTTGACGTTTCCCCATTTTGTTTAGTGTTAATTAATGTGTAAAATAAAAATGCAATATTTACAATTATTATTCTTTACATTAACTATTTGTTTTTTATGTTTTAGATTGTTAGGTGAATTTATGTTACCCTCGTCAAATATTTTACCTCCCACATATCGAGATTTACATGCCATTATGAAAGACATTGGAATGGAGTATCAAAGTATAGATGCATGCCATGATGATCATATTATATATTATGGACAACATGCATCAAAAATAGAAATGCCCAATATGTGGTATCAGTAGATATCGAACCGATCATGTAACAAAAATGGTCCCTCGAAAGGTTCTTCGACATATTCCCATAATTCCATGTTTGCAGTGATTTTTTAGGTGCCAAAGCATAGCACAGTTTATGGATTACCATGCATGAAAAAGAATTGAATCTGGCGTTCTTCAAATTCCTGCAGATGGTTATGCATTTAAGGAAATTGTTGCAAAATGGCCAGAATTTACAGATGAACCTTGCAATGTTAGGTTTTCATTGGAAACTAACGGTGTTAATCCATTTGGAGAGCTCTGGTCTGTTTACTCAATGTGGCCTATTTTTGTTATCAACAATAGCATTCATCCTTGGATGTCAATAAAGAGGGAGCACATAATGTTGACAATGATTATTCTAGGTATTTGTTTACATTAATTTTTCAAATTAAAATTTTTCATTTTTCCCTTTTTTTGCATAACATCTTTTATTTATTTATTTACATATATATACATACCATGGTAGTAATTTTGTGTAATTTCAAACAATTAGGTAAGTACCAAGTTAAATATATGAATGTATATATTGAGCCTCTTATTGACGAGCTACTAAAGTTATGGGAGGGCATCACTATGTATGACATCTGTAAACCAATTGGGCAAAAGAGATTTCAATGACATGGAATACTTTTATGGAAAATTCATGATTCCCTAGGACTAACACATTTTTGTGATATGCAATGTTCCATATTGCACACTTGAATAGTATATAATTAATTGAATATATCATGCATGTTGTTTAAATAATCATTTCGTACATATATTAATAATTCACATTAATCCATCTGTTGCAGGTCTTCAAACAAAGTGTAAATTTGCATGTCCAGTTTGTGGTCCTAAGATGAAATTTCCTTGGTCAAAAAGTTTAGGAAAGGAGGTGTTTGATGAGTATAGATACTTCCTCTCTAAGAACCATAAGTATCGTACTACTGAAAAATATCTTTTCAATGGGAAACAAGAGGCTGGACTAAAAACAAAAAGAATGACACCTCTCCCATGGAAGTTGGCATATGATAGAATTAAACTTCTAGGTGCGCATTTTTCTTATGTATCGTAAATGGAATCATGTTTTGAAATTTTATTTTAATTATTCTTTTTATTTTAGCGCATTTGATAAATAATGTTCTGATTTCTTTTATGCTTCATCAATGTCGTCGTCATGAAGGTAGTAATAATGGGCTTCCACAAGGAATGAAATGTTATCCTACTCAATTCATGAGGTTGCCTTACTGTAAAGACCTAAAAATAGTTCATTTATTTGATACAACGCATATCGGGAAGAATTTGCCAGAAACATTATGGCAAATCATAGATGGCAGGAGGGATAAAGAAAAAATTGTAAAAATTTGTAATGACATTCGGGAAGACAATCATGAAATGCAAAGTGTGATCCAATCAAATAACAATGGAGACCAAAATAACCTTCCATGGTTATTAAGAAAGAAACAAAGCAATGGTGTAAAAGAGGTCATTCAAAAAATTAAATTTCCCACTAGTTTTTGTTCAAACATAAAGAATATCTTAACAAAGAAAGGTGAATTTGGTGGGGCAAAAACACATGATTGGCATACCTTCATTAAGGTAATTAATCATTTTAGTATTCATATTTATATATTGGTCTTATACATTTTTTGATATATTTTTTTGTCTAGTTTTTATTGTTACAGTATGTTCTACCACTATCTCTCCCAAACAACTTTGACAACAACGTCAAACAAGTTATATAAGATCTTGGAAAATACATGAGGTATGTAGCCACAATATATATGCGAAAAAAAAATATCAATTTTTTGTTGTATTTAATGACATGTGCTTTACTTGTAATGTAATATGTATTTATATGTTTTGCTGAAACATGTTATTTTCTTGCATCATTATCTATAGATGGTTGTCATTGAAATAAATCCATGAAGATGATATAAATTATTGGAAGAGACAAATTCCTTGGCTAATGTGTGAAATGCAGAAGTATCCACCTCCAACATTTTTCAATGCACAAGAACACTACCTCATACACCAAGTTGAGGAGATTGAAATGTGTGGACCTGTACACACAAGGTCAATGTGGATGGTGGAGAGGCACTTGGAATCATTGAAGGCTTTGGTTAGACAAAGAGAATGTCCTGAGGGTTCTATGGTGGAGGGATATATGATATATGAATCCATGGTGTATATTAGTCAGTATCTTCCTAAATTAGCAGCACAAGGTATGCATGCAATGGATTGAATTTGGGATGTGAACTCCATCAAATTTTTTGAAAGGGAGCAACTGTTGGGGAAAGGTACAATGAAGAAAATGAGAGGTAATTAAATTGTGGATATTTTTAATAAATATAAAATTTTCATCTTTTTGTGTATATGATCATAATCATTTAATATTTATTCTTTCATCATTTATTAATATTTACCATGGTTATAACTAATATTTAATATTGGTGAATTGTGATTTTTTGATCGGTCAGTTGCTCAAGATTGGGAGGCACTACATTTATACATTGCAAACAATCTTGACTGGATGAAGGTATGGATTGATAGATGTAAAGAATGTCATGGCAGTAGTTTATCATGGAAAGAACTGTCTGAATTGGATAGAGAAGATCTTTGCAATGGAGATTCTGATGTTACATAGAGGGAAATAGATTTAGCATATTGTTTGAAAGATGGAAAGGCAAGCAAGTTCAACCATTTTATTCAGTTATTTTATATTATATTAATGTGACTCTAGGTGTGTTTTCTTCATATTATACTTTCCAAGTTATATAAATTTGTTTATTATTAATTGACAATGCATCTTTTACATGTCTGGCATATTGCAGTTGAAACACCTTAAGCCTATGTGGTGAAATGGTCATAAATTTCACATCAAACTGTTGGATGAAACCTAAAAAACTTTTGATAGTGGGATAACTTCACTATTCCAGGTCACTAATGTTTCCTCTAGGAGTGACAAACATCCTCGAGAATATGAAAATAGATACTACGGGTTTTTGAATAATATAATTGAACGTGACTTTAATTCCTTCAAATTAGTTTTGTTCAATTTCAAATGGTATAGGTTACGAATGCATGAACATGATGAGGAAAGAACCATTATTCAACATTGCAATGGATTTCTGATGATTAAAACAACAGTTTTTGAAAAAACAAATGACCACTATGTTTTTTCGGGTCAGTATGAACAAGTCTTTTACTCAAAGGTTCAATGTAAGAGGGATTGGTCATTTGTTGTTAGATATGATCCAAGAGGAAGGTCAGTAAAGTATACTTGATTCAGATTATTTTCGACACAAAATGAGAGCGGAGATGTAATAAGGAAATACACAGATATATCGCAGATATTCAATAATATAACATAAATGTATCAGATATGAAACCATAAACATAGATATATAGTAATACACAATTTCTATTAATGAAAGAAATGTACAGCGATTGTAAAAATACAGAGTGAAAGACTCGCTAGAATGGTAGCAACTTATCTCTGAGAAGAGATGTGACGGCTACTCGCATTCGCAAGAAGATGATTACAATGAGGCTCTGAAAGCCTTTTTAAAATAAATAGGAATGCCAAAATTCCTAGACATCCAAAAACCTAACCCTAGGAGATGAAGCGCCAAAAGTCACGTGGGCCCCGTTTGGGTAAGTTAGTACATCAACTTCCCGGGGTCATAACTTTTGCATACAATCTCCATTTTAGGCATATGATAGCTCGTTGGAAAGGTATCGTCGAGGAGATTCATTTTGGGGGCTCAATCATGCCATTGGATATCATTGAGAAACTCGATCTCGAAAAACCTTCATTTAGGC
>JZKD02S2180662.1:221951-232181 GCA_000966675.3 Picea glauca
AGTAATACCTTTGGCTAGGTATAACAATTCCATCCTATAACATTTCTTCAACCTTACGCTCAATTTCACTCTTCTGGGCATAAGAGTATCTATACGGATTTATGTTAGGAGGAAGCCTCCCAAGAATTAGCTCAATATCATGATCATGATTTCGAGTGGGTGGAAGACCTTTGGGAATATCTTTAAATACTTTTGAATGCTTATCAATGATCCCTTGGAGATCTAGGGGAATAGATGGCTTAGATGTTTGAACATCTAGTGAGCATAGTTGTGCAATTACAGCTTGATGCCCCTTTTTCAGTAATTTTTTCATGCCATTAGAGCTTATCACCTTACCGGGTTTCCTTGTGATTCCTCTTAACTCAATTTCTTTTCCTTCCAATCAAAATTTCATGAAAAGTTCTTGAAAATTAAAATCCATTGTTCCTAATGATTGTAACCATTGGATTCCTAGTACGACATCAACACCACCCATGGGTATAGAAATCATTGGAATATTCATTACATATTCCCCCATAGTAATATTGATCTTATTACATTTTCCTAAGAAATTGATAGTTTCTCCATCTGCAATCATTACTTGAAACTATGGTGTTGGATATACAAAGCAATTGAGAGATTTGGCTAATTTATAATGAATGAAATTATGAGTACTACCAGAATAAATTAGGACTATTACCTTTTTCTTTTTGATACATTTTTCGATATGGAGGGTTTGAGGATTGCTAATTCGATCCAATGCATTACACGATATTGTGGGAGTCAACTCTTCAGAAGAAATCGCTTCTACATTTTCATCTTGAGATGGTTCTTATTCTACTTCTTGTTCTTCTTCCTCTTCACAGTATATGTAGAATATTTTTTTCTCACCACACTTATGTCCCTTAATGTACTTGCTGTGACAATTAAAGAATAAACCTTTTTCTTTTCTTTCCTCCAATTGTTGAGGTGTCAACATTGTAGGTTGAGGTATTTTAGAAGAAGGAACATTATTCTCTCGATAGATGTTAGGAGTGGTCCTTCTAGTAGCCATAGCCATATTTTTACTTTCAACATTTCTTGCCACCCTAAATGCATTCTCCAATGATTTGGGTTCCCAAAGGCGAACCTCATGTTGAATGTTATCCCTTAAATTTCCTATGAATATATCAATCAAGTGCTCATCTAGAATATTTGTTACCTTTATATTCAATCTTTGGAAGTTCTCAATGTTCTCTATAACCGAACCCTTTTGCTTGATATTTATCAATTCGCTAAAGAAGGTATTTCTCCTTGTATCCTCATAGTGTGCTATCATTTCTTCCGTGAAAATTTTCCAAGTGGCGAGTGATTTGTGAGAACAAATCCATCGATACCACACAAAGTGATTGGGTTCTAAATATAAAGAAGAAATTCATACCTTTTGTGTATGTGGCACATTATGTAGATCAAAGAATTGCTCCATCTAAAATATCCATGTGATTGGATCCTTTCCATCAAACTTCCTCATATCGATCTTAGGAAATGGGTTGGTCTTCAACCCAAGGTTAGAGCTTCTCCATTCTTGATTCATCTTCCTTGTGTCCTCATCATGACTGTCATGGGATACATTTTCAATTTCAGGTGTCCTCTCTATTAATAAAATTTTCAATCCTTCCATGATCTCCCCTTTTAAACCATCCATCTTAGTATACATTATTTCCTCCAAATTAGCCTCTGTTGAATCCATCATCCCTTTTAGTTCATCTTTTATTACTGTCTTCTTTTGTAAATCATTTATGTCCCTGCACATTTCTTCACCTTCATCAAGAGTCCAATTAGGACTATTTGAAGGCTTATTTGGTGTAGAAGTTCCCTTTTTTGGTGGCACGTTGGCCAATTATCACTTTAAACCTTGATTTTGAGGTGGTTCTGCTAGACAATCTTTCTTTTGTTGTATATACAAAATTTCGGCCCTTTTGGGTATGAAAATTTATTTTTTGTAGTTCTTTGATATTTATTCTTTGAAATTCCATAGGTCTGATCAAAATGGGATGTACCAAGTGGAATTTATGGTAAATTCCCCACAACTTGTTTATTTTTGGCCTTTCCAGGAGATCTCACTTGTACAGAGTGACCCACATAAACTAATTGATATACAATTCTGAAAATTGTACTAGAAATACTACAAATTGTCCATTATCCAATGGAATGGGTATCACTCAATTTTGATACTTGAGGAATAATTTATTATTGTTTTACCCAGAACACCTTCTTGAGACTAGTCAATAGGACTAGTCAGATACCCTATATTACATAGGGTGTATATACAAATTTAAGATGACCCAGAAGTTGAAATTTTTATCACATATACCTTAATAATTCCTTTGAATATCCCCCAGATTTCAAATTTTGAAAAGTTACAGAAAATATTTGATAGTGAAAATTCCGCGATGATTAAATTCAGGATGATTCCAGAACCCTATCTTACACAAGATGTATCTATGAAATTATAAGGCCTCAAGAGATGAAATTTGAACCCAACATACATTGATCTGTCTACTAAATATCCTCCAAGGGGTTACTTATGAAACATCATAGAAAACAAATTATAGAAAAAATTACAAGGTGTGTCAAATGTAGCAGTGAAACCCCAAGAACTTGAGCTCTAATACCAAATGTTAAGAACAAAATATCAAGATAGCATAGAAAAACCTCAGAATAAGTACTCAACACCTTGAAAAAGGTATAATTTCATATAATAATCCTCTTTGAGGGGGCAACCTCTTTATACACCACATAAATTTCCAAATACTAGATCATTCCAAATGAAAATGTCTCCTTGGTATATATAGGAGACCGGGAGGTACAATTACAACTAATGGACCCAAGCCAACATAAATAAAATAACATTACTAATTTAATATTCCCCAATTAAGGGGTAATGTGCCACTATTTAGGGCTTAACATGAAAGTTGTGAAGTAAGACCATGGAAACTTATGAGCTTATATTGACTAATCAGATAGGAGAAAAGTATATATATGGGTTTCATTACCTTATCATAGGTAACTAGTAGAGATAATGGTATAATTACTATCATGTTCATTAAGATGATATAACAAGGATAACATAACACCTATATGGGATTATCATATGTATTAGTCCATATTCAATGATTACATCTATTTGTATTAGTATCACTAAATAGTTTATTGACTACATACCCTTATTAGGATGATACAAGGGAATTACTTCATTTTAAAATTTTCTAGTTGCAAAATTTAAAAATATAAAAAAAATAAAAAAATTGACATTTATTTTTTTAAATACCTTCATGACATCGGAATTGTGATGTTTGGTAACATTTCTCATATGGTACATACGTCAGAGATATATAGTGTGTCGTCAGTTGAGTAACGTTACTATAAGTCAAAATTGTGACGTAAGGTACCATCGCTCCCATGGCACCAACGTCGATGATATATAGCTTGTCGTCAGTTGAGAAATGTTACTATAAGTCAAACTTGCAATGTATGGTAATGTCACTCCCATGACACATACGTCAGAGATATATAGCATGTCGTCAGTTGAGAAACGTTACTATACATCGGAATTGCGATGTGTGGTAAAATCACTCCCATGGCATCCACGTAGTGGAGACCGACAGAATTGGATGTCGGAATTTTGATGTCTTTGATGTCATTGTATCGATGACTATATGGGGTTTGGATACTCAAATCTGAGATGAGACTTGTCCATATGAAAATTCACAATAGAGACGATACCTATGTCATTGGAAAAGCGACATCATGTGAAACGACATTTGAGGGGGTCCATTGTTTTTCGTTGTCCCAACAAAAAAAAGTGGCAATTGCGTTGAACGCATTGTCAGAATTTGACCCAAATGTACTAGTGTATAGGGGCCTTGTAGGCCAAAAAGTTGTCAAAAACTTCTCTCTTAATTTTGAATAAGTAAACCCAAGTACATATGCAAAAGTCATCAATGAAAGTTAAGAAATACTTGCACCTAGAAAAAGAAGGAGAATAAAGTGGACCACAAAAGTCATTGAGAACAAGCTGCAAAGGGCCCGAGGCATTCCAAGAGGCATGTTTGTCAAAATTCTCTCAATGATGTTTTCCAAAAACACAACCGAGACAAACACCATTTCTACATGAAATAAGAGGAAGACCAATCACCATTTGTTGATTACATAGTGGCTACAATGTGCGATAATTTATATGACCAAACCTCTCATGACAAAGTTTTCTCAAGTCATCGCTATGAGCAACAAAAACTGATGGAAAATATGATGACCCAAAGTTGTCAAACTTGTACAACCTGGTAATATCATCAACAATTCCATTTGTAAGAACATGCTTAGGATATTTTAGATCCTTGATTACAACTCGGTGAGTTGAAAACTCTACGATTTTACCTGCACCTGAACGAGTGATTTGATATACTGATAGAAGTTTACAAGAAAGACTTGGAAAACATAATACATCATTGAAATGACCATTATCTACTTGAACTGTTCCAGATCCTACAACACTAAGAGATTTATCATCACCAACAAATATTTTCTTGGTGTTACATTCATTTATAAAAGAAAATATGTCTTTATCCTTATCCATATGATAATATGCTCTAGAATCAATAAGTCACTCATCATAAGAATAAGTAGAAGTTTCATTGAAGGAGAAACCAAAAGAAGAAAGTGCATGTCCATGAGAAGAAGAAGAAGAAGTAGAATCAATTATGATGTTGTGCTTCTTCATTGCTACTTCTAAAGCTGCCATATTCTTGAAACATTCAGTCTCATCATGACCATATTCATCACAAAAGTTGCAATGTATGTTAGTCTTCTTATTTTTAGATTTTTCTCCTTTGTCACCATTAGGAGTTGAAGTTTTTTGAGTGGGTTTGGGACCCTTATGTGGCTTGTTGTTGTGGCGAGCATGTTGCTTCTTGGGATTCTTGGGTTTAACTTTATGTTGGGTGACTAAGGATTTGTTGGAGGTACCTACGGTGTTTATCAGTCCAAGTTGTACAAGATTATCTTGTTCTCTAATCAAATCATCACAAAAGGACTCAAGAGTGGGTTTTTTATAAGCTTTCCCTAGAGCCTCTCTCGTGGAATAAAAGGTAGATAAAAATATAGAATATGCACTACCTAGCTTAGAAAGAATAATATAGATGAAAAACTCTTCCTACAACTTTATCTCACATTCTTAACACAAAATTCTAAGTGTTTTAAGCTTAAATAGATAGTCCTCAATGTAAGAAAAATAATTTGGACTTAAAGTTAGTATTTGATTTGCTAACTGGTGTGCTTGAATAATATTGTGTTTACCAAACACAGATTCAAGATTTTCCCAAGCTGCATCGAGGTCATCAATTTATCTAAGGTGGAACCTTAAATATGGAGATATGGACATTCTGATCATTCCACGTGCTCCATCACTCCTATTAGCCCATTTGAATTTCTCATCAACATTAGTGGGTTCTTTTTCCTTTCCGAAGGCAATTCAGTACAAGCCTTTACTTCTTAATAAAACCTCCATATGTGATTTCCATTAGAAGTAGTTGGTGTTGGTAAGAAAGAGATTACTAGAAGAATCCATATTAAATATGTATATAATATGGTTTTGAAAAATAAAACTGGTGATCTAGATGCAAATATCTCTAAAAATTAGGCAGTTTTAAAAAAACGTTGCTGAAAATAGACTTCGGATGTGAAAGTTATGCCCCTTTTATAAAAGGAATAAATGGTAACCAAAGGACCACGTGGTGGTGTAAGTTTCTTTATGAAGTGACCCACTTTTATAAAAATAAGTGGGGATCACTTTTACAATGAAGTTACTTTATAAAAGAAAGTTGGATGCAAAATAAATAGCTCTAAAATAAAATATTAAAGCTACTTATAGTGATTCACTTTTATACTTGAAGTGAAATACACTTTACAATGGAGCATGAACTTTTTAAAAAAAAAGTAACAAAAGGATAGACTTGAACTCAAGACCTCTTACTTAATAAGAAAACTTTTAACCAAGCCGGCTAGCAAAACATATTATATTGTTTAGCAGGAGGATTGGGGTTGTTGTTGTTGTTGTTGTTGTTGTTGTTGTTGTTGATGACCTTGGATAGTGTTCTCATAAAAAAATATTTTCACACAAGAAAAATTTTAAGTTGCTTGATGAAAACAATGGTTAGATCTCAGTTAGCTTACCTGAAAAATGCACCTTTTCCTATATGTTTCTGATTTTCCAAGATCACACAGGGCATGGGGAAAAGAACATACACATATATAAAATAGTAGCAACCTAGAAACAAACAATATAAAACAAAAATAAAACTGAAATAATACTCTGCAAAAATTTAAAAAGGGTGTATTAAGGCTTTATAACTCAAGATCTAGCTGAAATGGTCGTATCTTGGGAAAACATAAAACTTTTTGAGTGAAACGAAAAATGTTCCTGACAGAAATGAGCGCTCTGGATGCAATGGAATAGTCCTCTCAACCTAGCAATGTACCGATATGGAAGAAAATGGATATGAGGCAACTCAGATTCACAATCTCAATCTATAATAGGAGAGGGTCTTCAAACATGCTTTGATACCATGTTCGAAAACACATGTATTCCAAAACAGAACATAAACCTTCAGTAACCACTCACACAACCAGATAAAAGATCAACACATCGATGCTTTGATGTGGTAAAACCCCTATGGGGAAAAATCCATGGCCCCAACCAACGTGGCCACTTGGAGCATTTTATTAATGCAAAAGAAAAATGTTACATAGATATTTTACAAGAGATTTTCTAACAATCTATAATCAGAAAATGACCCTCCATGATCTTTAAATAGAGATCATGGACCAATTGGGTGCTAAGCCATGCATCAATGGTTGTTAATATCAAGGATAATATGAGACGCCAGATCACTTTATGTCAGGAACACATCTCGACCATCAAATTTCCTAAATACAAATGCATACTAATGCATACTAAAGAAACACACTTTTAACTAACAACACATTAGACCAAGTAGATCTTAACTAACTCTTAAGTGTCTAAATATCCTAACAAACCCAACATTTGAAACTTCATAGAGGAGAGTCCACTAGCAAAGGAACACCATGAAATGGTGGGGATGAGTACATGTACTAGCTTGACAAATGACACACCTCTACCCTTGCAAGACCTTGATCACCTCACCTCCTCCAACACCTGACTTGGAGACATGTAGAGGAGTGTATAATTTCTTATGACAATGATTTTTAGTATGCATTGATGATCCTTCTCCTTATTATTTGGTGTTTGTCGATGCACCCACCTCTGCCACACACATTTATTTGGACTATTTGGTGGAGGCATATCAAAAATAACATTTTTTTTATATTAAATTTTTTTAAATATCTTGTACTAGACCCCTCATCACAAATCAATAAAATGTCAACAATGTTTGAAGAACACAAATATTATTAAAATCAAACAATATTAATAGCTATCAGAACCATCACATATAATTCTTGACTAGAAACAACTAATACGTCCCATCACCATATAAACATCAAACTTAAGCATCAATTTTACTTTTAATTCTATAGGGGAATGCTTAGTAGAATCCTTTAGAATCAAGTCATTCTCCAACATGAGATCAGGGCTAAAAAATATCTAATACTATATGAAAATAATGTGATTATGCATAAAGAAATGTAGAGATTACTTGGAATAAGTATTTTACCATAACAACAAGAATGTTCATGTGAAAATGCCTATTGTGTTTTCCTTTTAAACAAATCGTGGATTCTCTTTTAATTTTGTTTCAAATGTGTATTTTTTGATGTAGGAAAGTTGGCCTTCAGTAGTTGGAGAACATATTTTTGGTGGTCTATGCGATGCTCCTTGTTAGGTAGCGGAAGAAAAGTAGAGCATAAAACTAGAGCATCAACAAGCAAGATTAAACCAAGAACAACAATCACATAATTGACACAATGATTTATGTGGAAACCCAATACGGGAAAATCCAACGAGAAATGATAATAGGTATTCTTATTATTCAAGGGAGAATTAAAATAGCCAACCCAGGAATACAACCATCCTCTCCTGTGATACAAAAAACACCTCAGTATTTTGTCTTTCTCTCACATGCTCACTATACATTGCACTCCATGGTATTGTGTCTTCCTCACACACTTTGCACACATTGCACTCTCACCTCTATGGGTATGATTATATATATAACATCTCTCAAATAGTTAGACTAAATGATTATAATTAGATCAATCAGTTACACAATATGTTCACAAAAGATTGCATGCATGCACATTCCTAATATAGTTGCATGCATGTGCATGTGACCTCATGGGAAATTCATTGGCATGTTTCCAACAATATCCACCTTGACAACAATTTACCTAATATATCATTCCTAAATTTAATTCATCACCTTTTCTGCAAGACAAGAGAACCCAAACACCATCACATATCCACAAATTCTTTAACAGTATTGTTACGTGAATATGTCTACACGATTCACTCCAGTATGGACCATTCTTACTCCATTAGTAACATGTCTAATAAACCGATGCACTTGTCCCATTTTGATATGTTGTACCTTTAGTCAAATGCACAAAATTTTGACCACCACAAAACACCACATCGTGTAACTGTCCAAACTTTCCCAATAGATCCTTGCATTCTTGCAAGACATAACCTGAGGTAGGTCTCCTCTTGTCCAAATCTCATGAATCATAACCATGAAGTAAATCACTACAACCATTGTAGGTGATCTATGTGCTTCTATGTTTTAAGAACCTATATCCATGTTGTTATTGGATAAATCCGCAAGTGCGGACACAAACCGATCTCCCTAGATCCACCTGGATCTAGAACAAAGCAAGACAGAATATGACTCTTTCTCTAGATTCTAACCATTGAATTAAATAGGAGGCAAGAACAAAGAACATGCTTTATGATCGCTTCCTTTGGTCTTTGTTGCTCCCACTTCACTTCAGTGCTCTCATACAGCCAAGACCAAAACAATACAAACCAACCGAAGTGAAGAAAGCACAATCTATTCAACAGTTAATCTATGTATATGATCAAGGAGTTATACAATAAAGTGGAACTAGCTTTATGGGAAGGGAAATATTACTGTATCATATTGATGGAAAGTAAAGATTACAACCTGAGCATTGATGTCGCAAACTTCCTTTCGATGGCCCTTGGCTCCGACACACACACTTGGTCACTTGCATGAAGAAAATCAATCACCTTTGATAAACTTGCTGGAGTTTCCTAGCTGTTGTAACTTTAGTCCTTCACACAATCTTTCAATAATTCTCCAATGAGTCTTGCTTCTCCTTGTTTGCTTGCTTTCTTGCTTAACCTTTTCCATGAGAACTCACTCAATATATAGGAGAGAATGAATTAATTACTTGGATAAGAATGATCCCAAAATATCAGGGAATTCAGTACTAGGATAACCATTCGAATGCCATCTCATCTTTATAGAAGATTCCCTTCTAGAAGCTTCGAGAATTCATCATTTTCCTTGATTTAGAAAGATTTCACACCCTATAAGTTCAACACAGTGCGAACTTCTCGCACCCTGGCTTAAAGCAACATGCGAGAATCATGCATTCTCGCAGGAAAATATACTAGCAGCCTACGAACATTCTTCAAAAATGTGATTTCTGGAAAGAGATGAAGGTAACTTTTCTCAGGAGAAAGTTCTAATGAAGAGACTGAGTTCACCATCATCAATACATCATCATGACGACCAAAATCATGGTTGTCTGGCTTCAAACCTAGATGTTGATGGTCGATGATTATGCTTATGCCGGGTTGGATTTCCAAGGAGATCTAGATTTAGCACTACCAGAGGATACTCAGTGGGGTGACCTTGGTAAGAAGTACACACATTTTCTCTTTTTAAATGTTTTTGAATTTTTCTCATATTCAAATTTTTTTGTTTTTATATATTCATCCAAAGACTAATACAAAATCGTTTGTTGATAACACAGATGTTGGATCGTATAGACCTCTCGACACTTCTCCCATCCAGTGGCGAGGAGAGGTAGCGGTAGCACCACAGTATGCTAAGGATTATCAAGTAGTGGAACATAATCTAGAGGGCCTTACTGCAGACATGTTAAGCCATAATATTGGCTCATTACCCCTTAATTGGGGCATATTATATTAGTAATGTTATTTTATTTATGTCGGCTTTAGGCCATTAGTTGTAATTATACCTCCTAGTC
>JZKD02S2180662.1:257728-283455 GCA_000966675.3 Picea glauca
CCTCTCTCACTCTCTCTCTATCCTCATATATATATTCCTCTCTCTCCCTCTCACACTCTCACACAGTCTCTCTCTACCCCCCTCTATGTCTTCCTCTTTTTCCCTCTCTACCCCTCCTCTATGTCTTCCTCTCTCCATTGCTCAAACTATCATACACTCTCTCTACCCCCCTATTTGTCTTCCACTCTCTCCCTCTCATACTCTCACACACTATAGAAATTTGGTACATAAAAATAAAAGATATGGAAAAAACTATACATGGAAAGGCATGGAAAGACCTAGATCTAGACTTAGACCATGACCTAGACCTATACCATGACCTAGACCTAGACCATGACCTAGAACATTACCATTACCTAGACCATGACCTATACCATGAACTATACCTATACCATGACCTATAACATGACCTAGATCACCCTAGCTCCATCTAACCCTAGGCCCCAACGTATACCCAACCGTTAACCCCCTCCACACCCAAGACCTAAGTACACGATGACTATACCTCTTGTTAAAGGACCCACAACCCTTGCACCTCCATATTGGTGCTCCAACAACTGCCCTATGCTTGAAAACACTTTCAATATTAATTACTTATGCCTTATTTTTCCCCAATCCCCTATACATCATTAATCATAAATTTATTAGGGACATATAATAAATGGTGTATCTATTGCATTAAGAGAATGCACATCCTCTTGTGAGTAGAAATAAATAAGGTTCGGTAATGGTCCTGCCTTTTATCCCTTCCTATCAAGAACGCGTGTGCATTCCTACTAGGTAGGGATATGTGTCGAGCACACTCCTCAATATCATTCTATCCAAAAAACATGAATTGTCCTAATATGTGGATGCAAAAATAACAACAACTGATAGTTTTTTTGTCTTTTTGTATTGTTTATGGTCCAATGCCTTAAAAATGATAAAAACTCGATGAATTATAGTCCACTTAGAGGGGGAAACATCCTTCTACAATATATCCAATTCATAATAAAATATGAGATGTGATAAGATGATCCTAAGACTAGGTCTCCTTGGTATATATATAGGACACACAAGGTACATTTATAATGAAAGAGCACCATGAAGGGTTCTAGCCGAGATACAGTTGTACTATTATAAATGTAATAATCAATATTTAGGACTTAATAAGGGGTTTTACACATAAAATGAGGTTGTGTCTATGTTTTAACATGACCCCTTAATTTTTTTTTTATCCTCAACACTTAACTAAACGTGGGAGTTTCTGCATGAAGAACTCATCTTTCCATATTGCCTCTTCTATCAGTAGGTTATTCGATTTGATGAGATACTCCATGATTGCTCGATTTCTCAGTTTCTTAATCCTTTTTTTAGGGATTGTTTTTGGTTATAGTATGATTTTCCCTTCTTCATTAATCTCTATTAAAATGGTTTGGATTGGAATCTTGTTGTTGATTACCTTCTTTAAGAAAGAAACAGGGAAGACTAGATGTACATGTGAAGATGGAGGCAAATCCAATTTGTAATCCATACTTCCAATCCTTTACAACACCTTATAAGTGACATACTATTTGGGTGTTAATTTAGTGTACTTATTTTGTTGCTTGAGTGACATCTATTTATATGATTTTAGCCTTAGAGATACCCAATCCCATACTCTAAATTTCCTTTCACTATGAAGTTAATCTGCTTTTTGTTTCATCCTATTTTGTGCCATAAAAAAATTGTATTTCAATAGTTTTAGAACCCATTGTTGGTTCCCTATGTGATTATCCACTACTTCAATCTTTGTATTCCCTTTCAAGGGTGATGTAATGGATGGAGGATAATATCCATAAATTCCCATAAATGGGGACATTATTGTTGAAGTATGTAAGGATGTGTTTCACCACCATTATTCCAATGGAAACCACTTGAACCATTGTATCTATTTATCAGATGAAAAAGAACGAAGATATCCTTCTAGACATTTAATAAAAATCTCACTTTTCCCATCAGATTGAGGGTGATCAGGTGAGCTATGAGCCAATTGAGTACCAAAACAAGAAAATAATTCAGCTCTAAAATTTCCAGTGAAAATTGGATCTTTGTCACTTACAATAATCTTGTGGAATCCATGTAGATTTTCAAATGTTTCCATGAATGTCGTGGTTATTTTACTTGGTTTAAAAGGATCATAAAGAGAGAAAAAATGGGCATACCTTGTTAGTCGATCAACTACTACCATGATGACAATATTTCCTTCGGATTTAGGTAAACCTCTAATGCAATAAATTGAAATTTCTTCCCAACATTGACTTGGTATAACTAATGGGTGTACTAGACCTAAAATTTTAATTGTTTCTCCCTTAATCTATTGGTAGAAAAAAATTCAGAAAAAAAAACTGTTGAACATCAGTTTTAAGGCCTTCACATAAAAAATCTTTCTTTATCCTATTGTATGTTTTCAAGAATCTTGAATGTCTTCATATAGGAGAATTGAGAAATTCCATAATGACCTTCTGTTTGAGTTGGGAATTCTTACATAAATATAGGCAATCATGATACCATAGAAAATCAGTGTTCCATACAAAAGTGTCTAATGAATTGGGGTCCTCATGTAGTTGTTCAATGATATTGTATACCTATTTATCTTGCTTCCATTCTATCCTTGCTTCTTCCACCCAATCAGATTGTGGAATATAAATAACACATAGTGAACCTTATTTTTCTTCTTCTTTCCTTGAGAGGGAATCTACCACAACATTATGTTTTCCTTTTTGTAGATAATTTCAAATTCATAAACTATCATATTTGTAACCCATTTTTGTTGATCTTCTGAAGATAATCATTTCTCCAATAACTACTTCAAACTATCATGATCTATTTGTACTTTGAAGTGTCTTCCTATTATGTTATGACCCAAGGGGGAAATATATATGGCTAAATGTATATGATATGACCCCAAGAGGGGTAATATATGGGCCTAAATGTACATGTAATGTCTAAATACATATGTAATAGGGTCGACCTAGTGATAAAGGGGCCTCATGTGAAAGTGTGGATAGATATATATAATAGATCATCTGTTTATTATTAATATGTGAATCGTGAACTATGAAAGGTATTTGGTTATTTGGAGGGGTTTCCCCTATTATTTAAGGAGTTATTGTTATCACCGAAATTTCATCCGCAACATTGCATGCAAATGGTTACATGAATACAACATCTCCAAACACCTATAAGTTCACCTGCAACACAAAAAATGCATTTCCAAAAGGCATAAACTATACAACTGGTCAAAAAATTGACATGCATTGAAACACTAAAGGAAACACGTGCACAATGAGCGAGCCAAAGAAGCCTGTAGAGCGCACATGCGCCATATGCATGACTGTGTACGAGAAAAAGTCGTGCACTCCTGTGAATGATGCATTTATGGTTCTGGTGGGCCCCTCACCCACTTATGGACCAGCTCCCAACTTGATTTGATCCTCAAATCTGAACCGAATCCGAATGGAGGGCTGGTCAAAGACCTAAGGGTTCCCTAAAGGGCCCCTGTTCACACTAAATACTAGTTGGATATTTCCTCAACGACATGCTATAAAAGGAGGCCATAGGTGCACTAAGAATTCAATAATCTCATTGTATTGTTATGTAGCCTCTGTCCTCCCTCAAGAAACCTATTTTATTCTTAGAGCATTCTAGCAACATCTCAATAAGCTATTCACCTCATCTATTGAGTGAATAGGCTTGGATTTCTTCACCATTTGCTTTCTAGTTTATCTTTGTAAGAAGAGCTCTCAAATAGGGGATTCAAGATCCCTCCCAAGGAGGAAGAGGGGATCCATCAGTCCTCCTTTCTTTACGATGTTTTCAAACTAATATATTTATCTATTGGTGGCTTAATCATTGGTCATTTGGTTGATTGATTCCGCTTCAAATTTCCTCATGCATTTTAGTTTTATTTCTTTAGTCATTTCTTTAGTTGTTTCTAGCTTAGTTTTTTGTTTATTTCATGTGATTGAATTTTTTAATTCATACACTAACCCCTGTCTTGTCTAGCAGGCCCAACTAGACTTGTTAGTGCCCTTCTTTTGCTCATTCAAGTGGTGAAAATGACACAATGGATTGGAGACCATACTAGGGATAAGGTATCAATTTCCTCTCTATTTGGGTTGTTTGAGCACTTCTTTTTGACCCCTTGTTCTTGTAGGGATCATAATTGGCCTAGCCTTACCTGCAAAGAGATGATTTTGGGGTTGGATAAAGATAATTCCACTTAAAATCCCCCTCAACGCATATCAGAACCTGCACAGGAATTTCGGCCCACAGACGCGCATTCAGAGCATTGTGCTCCCACAACACTTCTATTCTCTATGAATTCTATGCATAGTACACCAAAAGGTATTTTGTTCATTGTGCATTGTGCGCCCATTGCGCCTCGGTATGAACTATAACCCACACATCTATCAAGAGATTCCAAATTGTAAGAGTTTTTGTGATGTTTTGAAGGCCCCTGGCCTTAAAAATATTGCTTTTATTCAATTTGTAAAAGCACAACACTTAGATTCCCTTCCCACATGAAGGGTTAGTCAAAACACAGGCACTTAGGGGGTTAAAAAGAACCATATTTCTCCTCTTTTTATTTTATTTTCCACATGGATGGATTGGTTTTATTGTAAAAGTTAAGTTGAGATTATTTAGTATCACATATAAAAACACTTGCATTGGGACCAGAAATCAAACTTTAATAATTGAGTATGCTCTTCTCTCGCACCATAGAGTGATCTTGAGAATCATAAAAGTGATTAAAGGGGACATTTCATCTCCCTTAACAAAATATTTAGGAGAGGACAAAGCCATCCTAGGGCTCCTCTTAGTTTCTTTTCAAAACATCTTAAATTTGTAAGGGCCCATACATGCCCACATGTTGCAAAGTTAGGATAGTTTTGAATCTACTTTCATAGTTTACATCACTAGGGGAGTTTCAATATTATAGTAATGGGCCCATACATGCCCACATGCTTGCAATCTAGGATATTTTTTCAAAGTTTTCTTAGATTAAATCACATTAGTGAATTTAAAGGATTGGAAAGGACCCATATGTCCACATGCTAGTTCTTTAGAGACTTTAAAAATTCTGCAAGGTTGTACCATTGGAATCTATTAAGATAGGTAATCAAGATTTGTAAGGATCACATGAAGTCCACATGTTGAAAATTGACATCTAACTTATTAAAAATCTGGCACATTTTATCACTTGCTCACACACAAAGTCACTCCTCACTCACATAATTTTATCTCAAATTGTGGAGGTTGAAGTAAGTTTCCTCCAAAGGGATTCTGAAACGTCCCACTATTTCTTGAAGAAATTATCCACACCCACTTAATTCTAACAAGATTGGTTCACACCCCCAATCTCTCAAACAACCACATCTAAATTTTTTCTAAAAAAATCACTAAGTTTTCCTCCACAGGAGGTGCCAAAAGAATTTTTTTAGTCTAGGTAGGATCTCAGAGGTAGGCATCCAAATAACCTCCCGTTATCTGGTTCTCACATCTTAAAACATTAGAAGTTGACAAATAGGGAATGTTAAAATCCTCCAAGTCAAGTGTTCCTAACACCATAACGTAGGAAGCTACCTGTGAAGGGTTGAAGGCTGAGGTCTGGTTGTCCTATGCATCCCCCCTTGAGTCACCCAACTCCTGGAAGGGATCCAGGCTGTGAATCATTTCTGAGGCTGAAAATCTAAATGTTGCACTTTGACCAAGGTACCTAGTGGCTAAATTTTAGGACATCTACCCAAGTAGAAATTGTGGGCTGCAATTTCACCTTGATCAGATTCTATGTGGCTATTGATAAATATCACCAACTCTTTCGGAATATGCACCCTCTACCCCTCATTATGACTGATTGTTTCATCCTTCACTAGTTCCTCTTCTGGTGGCTTCAGACCCCATGATTGAGTATTATTGGAAGTTCTAGTGCTATTTGAGAGGAAGAACATTACATCTTTTTAGGACACAAACATTTGTTTTCTTTGTTCTCCCACACAGATAAAATCCACCTACCCGCATGTATGATTATTTTCAATTGATTTATGTATGATGCTCATTTGATTACATGCAATTGTGAGATATATTGTGAAGGTCCAAAATTGTACAAAGTCTCTTATTCATTTATTTCTCTCATCACTATTTACACACATTCACTTTGTTAGTCATACATCATAGGGGACCCATAGAATCCTCGTCGCTCCAAATGCTTGAAAAATCTCCTTCCTATCTTAGGAGGAGTTCCTAGTCTCACCAAATCACCGACTCAACCATATCACATCCTTGTGAGTGATACTATTTTGGGATCATATTTTCTTGGTTCCACTTTACTTGGGTCCAATTCCCAAAACCAACCATCCACTAGCTCTCCTTTGCAAGGAGGCGGAGGAAAAACTTCTTCTCAAGGGAGAAGTACAAACCCACCAAACCCCCCTCAAGGGTCAGGTACACAACCTGCTCACACCATGGCTGGAACTAATCCTCCACCGCCAACCCCCATGCCATATTTGGCCTCGCTCAACATACCTGATCTGAGTAAGTTCATGAATGACCCTATATTTCATGACCCCACATGGCCCAATATGCCTACCAAACTACCTTAAGACATTCCCAAGTTTGAAGGGAAATTGGGGGAAGATCCCACCAACCATGTCATGACCTTCCACTTATGGCTCTGTTCAAACAACATCATGGATGACTCCATCCATTTAAGGTTATTTCTGCGCACACTCACAGGTCCATCAACCAAATTGTATGTGGACAAAAAATCAGGGTCCCATGCAACTTTTGAATCCTTGTCCAAAATTTTTTTGACCTTCTTTCAACTCCTAGTTCATCATGACAATGGTATAGAACTTCTCTATGAATGTAAAAAAACCTCATCCATGCATATCATCGACCACATTCATGAATGGCATTGGCAACATAGTTTATGCAAAGCAGAAACCACCAAAGAACAATGCCTCGATTGGTTTCTCGGATCACTTGTCTCTATCATTTACAAAGATGTGGCCTCCACCTTCCCCCAAACTAAAGAGGAAGCCATCAACAAGGCTCAATAATACGACCTCATTTATGCTCAGTCAGGTTACTTATACACAGTACTACCTAATGCCCCGAGACCCCTACCAGGACAAACCTAGGATGTCTCACACAACGGATGGATTAATCGGTTCCACAACACACCATAATTCTTACATACAACCACCACCCATGTATGGTACACCCTAATATCTTTCGATGTATAGAGGTCCATATTACTACCCTCCTCCCCCTTACGAACAACCATATCATGTGCCCCCCCCCCTCCACCCATGAGTGGACCGTTTTCGGCACTCATGATGTGCCCAACCTCTCAACCAAGTTCAGGTACCCCCTCTACCTCAACTTATAACATGGAACTAGTGAAAGTGCTATGCCTTCCTATGCAACCTACGGGTCATTTCCACAAAATAATCTGTATTTTCTATTTCTTGGTCCTCCCCAATCAATTGCTCCTCCACAAGGACAACCACATGTTGGTATCAACTTTGTTCAACCCTCTTCGATTCATAAATTAAAAAATTTTGAAAAAATGAATATGGAAAATCCGACCCATCAGCTGAATAATGCCAAAAACAAAGGAAAAAACTGAAACAATAATAACCCAGGACCAGGCAAAAATAACTCCCAACAAAACCAACCTGTTGGGGCAACCAGAACCAGGGTAACCAAAATCCTCAAGGGGACAATAACAACAAATTCCAAGGCAGGAACAACAACAACAACCTCTGGAAGAACTTCCCTTCTGCCCTTTGCAGTGAGCATGGTCATTATACTCACTGTTTCCCCCAAATTATTGACTTCAAATGGATGAAAGATTCCATGAATGAGCCATGTCCTCCAGCGTCGCTTGTCCCTCGGCAAGCTCCACAACAATATTTGAAACAACCATCCCTGGATGTGTTGAAAAACCCTATTCCACACCAAGGTGTGATGAATACCCAACAAGAGATGCATCTTTCCCCACCACAAATGGGACAGTATCAAATCCCTATATATCCGATGGATTGCAATATCCTCCTAACCAACGAAGAAGAAATTATTCTGCAAATGCACAATCGTCAATACAATGCACCCCCTGAATCTACTCCTACCACTTCGGAAACATCTCTAGCTACAACCAGACAACCCTTGATGATTCCCTGCCCTACCGTTGAACCCTCCATTGGTATCTCTCGCATCTCGTTACAATGAAACGTCAACAAACCTCAAGCTAGGGCGGCACACAATTATAGTTTGGTCAATGACTTGGCGCAATCTCTTACAGACATGTCAGTCTTGGAGGTTCTCCTAACCTGTCCAACCCAACGGAAATATTTACTTCCCCCTTGGGGGAAGTCGACCCAGCTTATACTAGACTCATCAGATTTGATCTAGATTGTGGGGAACCTCGTCTCCCCACTTTGGTAGCTTTCCAGATGCCAATTAAGATTCAGAACATCACAGTTCATTGATGTATCATTGATGAAGGTACATCCACATGCATCATGTCCAAAACTAAATGGCAGAAACTTGGCTCTCTTGAACTCATACCATCCGTCATCACATTGAGAGCTTATGATGGATGACCATATTCTCCTGAAGGGATCTTTCAAAATGTCCCCGTTGAACTCGGGGGAAAAACCATCCTTATCGACATTGAGTTTATCGACGCCCCACTCCATTACAAAATCTTGTTTGGACATAGCTACTGGTATGCTATGAAGGCAGTGGCCTCTACTGTATTTTGAACGATGATGTTCCCCCACAACAGGAAGATCATCACCATCAACCAATTTTCACATTATGATTCTAACCACTCCTCCAACATCGATAACATCTTACCTCTTTCCCACACTAGTTCCAATGCATATCCACTCATGGATATGTGCCCCATAATTTTCAAGGACCCATCTTTGTTGGGGGAATTCCACGGAGCACCACCGCTCATACACCCCCCAACAGAAGTGTGTGTCATAGCTTCCAATGGATTTGAAATTGGAGATACCATTCCTCCCACAAAGCCTTCTCTACTCCCTGACATCCCACTAGTAGAAGAAATACTACCTCAAGAATCCCCTGAGAATCCTATGAAACCACTTATCCCTGATTTCACCCTCCCCCAGGGTCAAATGATGGTTTGAGAGACAATCCCACAAGCCATTACTCAAATTCCCTTCTTCTACCCCCCATCGAGAGTACAATCTTTCTAGGTAGCTGTAACGCTTACCCTTCCCAACATGGTGCTCACCATTCTGGTATGGTATCTACACCCACCCGTGATGGTTCCTCAACCATCCCTCCCTCCCCAAATAGAGGGAATCTTGATGCATATTACAGTACTAGCTCCGAACAGACCTCCCTCACCCCCACTTTCCATCATCACTATGACAATTGGGGGCAGATGGAAGAATAAAGAACCCATTTCTCAACTTCCTCCCTGAGTTCAACCTCCCTACACTACCTCAATTTTGACAGACACTAACAACATTACACCAAATATTTCAGGAAGACCCCTCTCCACCCACAACATCAAGTACCCACATCACTGACATCCATTATGTCACGACCTCAATCAATGAATCGATGAGGTTCCCTTTATCTCTTTGTGACTCACTTGATCATTTCACATACTAGTGTCCTTCGATCATTGAAAACAAGTATTATCAAATCGCCCTTATTCAAAATCCTCCAACCACCTCACTTCCTGTGATACAAGTTATTCCCCCTATTCCTTCTCCATATATTGTTCACATCATCTCCCCTGAACCTAAGTCACTTCCCGACCCTCCATGGTTCATGGATAGACTGTCTAAGGATTTTCCCCTCAATCCTCCCAATTCTCTGGTTCATTTCCCCCAGGAAGTATTACCCATGACCATAGTTTACAACCCACAGAGTCTGGACATTTGGTTTATGTCAAGAACTCCATCACACAATAGTTTTGATACCCCCTATATGTCTTCCCCACATGAATACAATCACATGGTGACAGTCACCAATGTTACCTCCCCAGATTCCCTATATTCTCGCATTTTCCACTGTGAAGAAGATATCCTACAGGAACTAACTACCACTGATTGCCCATAAAATGTGCTCCATCACTGAGTACTCTTTATCTCATAGGAATTCTTTTACCCTCCTAGCGAAGCCTCCATATGTGCAATCGAAACCAAGGATTTTATTCCATCGGGGCATACGGATTGTTTCAACAACCGTATCCCTGCCCCCGATGCTTTTGAAGAAGGAAACCTTGCCAATATTTCCCCCACTGTCAAAATTGACATTTCCATCAAACCAGGAATCATAGAGGAAATCACCATTGGCGTCACATGCTCCCTGGAGGAACTCACGACTTACAAATCTCTCTTTAAAGAATATCGAGATATTTTTGCTTGGTCATATAGAGAGATGCCTGGCCTCAATCCTTCTATCGTCAAACATCGCATTGAAACATGGTTTGATGTCGACCCAGTACATCAAAATAAATGAACACTTCAACCATCCAAATCCATGACTATCAAAGATGAAATTGACAAACTATACATTGCAGGGTTCATATACCCCATCACATACATGTAATGGGTCTCCAATGTCGTCCCTATCAACAAAAAATAGGGCACTATTCGCGTCTGCACCGAATTTCGCAATATTAATCATGCTTGTCCCAAAGATAAATTCCCAACACCTTTCATCGACCAAATTATCGATGACTGTGCTAGCCACGAGGCCTTTTCCTTCATGGATGGGTTCTCCAGCTATAATCAAATCTAGATCCATCCAGCAGATCAGTATAAAACCACATTTACTACCCCATGGGGTACTTTTTCGTATCGTCTCATGCCCTTTGGACTCAGAAATGTTGGTTCTATGTTCCAACATGCCATGACTTATGTTTTCCATGATCTCACTCGCATCATCCTCGCTTACTTAGATGACCTCACTGCTCGCTCCAAGAAATGATCTCAACATCTAGATGACTTATGAGTCATATTTCAACGATGTCGCCAGTACAATATTCTCTTGAACCCCTCAAGTGTGTATTCTGCATCACCATTGGATGCCTCCTTAGGTTCATCATCTCCCAACATGACATCACCGTGGACCCCCTCAAGGTCTAAGCTATCACAAAAATTCCACCACCTAGGAATTTGTGCCAACTGTACATCCTACAAGGCAAAGCCAAACTTTTATGATGCTTTGTCCCAAATTATGCCACTCGCGCACATGGTTTCCTTCGCTTACTACGTCATGATATCCCATTTCAATGGGATGAACATGCTAAAACCAATTTTGATTATTTAAAAGAGGTGCTATCCAATTCCCCTTTGATTAGTCCTCCCAACTATAATCGTGATTACATCCTCTACTTGTCGGCCTCAACTATCTCAGTAGCAGGAGTTCTCATTCAATTAGGGGATGATGGCCGCAAGCATGTTATTTACTACATCAGTAAAAATATTTTAGGACCACCCCTGAAGTATAATAATGAGGATAAACTCTTCCTCGTAGTTGTCCTCACAATCCATAAATTGCGTCATTATATCTTGTGTCATTATATCTTGTCATTCGTATGACCCTGCCCAGAAAATAGAAACTATCTACTATGCAAGAGGATGAGACCACTAACTTGGCTCTCGTGAATCCTGAATCGGTCATCTCAAACTTCCGTAATATCCAAATCTCCTCTAAATCCTCTCGTCAACTCACTATGGCAGCAGGTACAAATGAGGTGGCATTGTCGGCCCCACAACCATATATAGTCCATTTTTCCAAACTTCCACACTCAGTTATAGTAACTCAGATTCTTCATTTTCCTATCTATCTTTATTGACAAGATCGGGATCCCGCCGCCTACACAGTCACATTCCCTGGGTCACCATCCGTACTCGGCCCCGAGGGAGAATTTTCTCACATCACGCACAGGTACATATTCTCATGTTCAAAATTATCAAATAGCTTTTATATGTTATTTATCTTCAGGTATTGTTTATGTCGGGTATTCTATTTTAATGTGTGCAGGTACTTGGTCATCACAAACTAGCATAGCCAATTCAGGTATATGATCAACACTTTCATGTAATCATTCCCTCCGAATATCAATTGCATCTCTGAGTACCAACCTCTGACATTCTCCTTTAGGGTCCCTACATCCGGCTCTGCAGTACTATCATCTCTGCTACATTTTGGTACTGTCATCCAGTAGCACTCTCCCCCACATGAGTTATCCCATTCATAGTCCCCTTGACACTTTGAAACTCATGTTGCATTCACCCCCTAAGAATGGGAGTCCCAATAGTCTTACACATTTCCAAGAATCAACCACATACTCTGTCTCATCATTTTGCTAGATTTCCTAATGGACTCCCAGGCTATCTCATCATGGTTCTATTTTGACTACGCCTTTGTAGTATCATTAACCTTCCATTTCATCCACAATCAGTTTTCCCATCTGCAGATTGTCCTCCAGTCATTTATCTCATACAGAAACCCACCCATGGGGCACACACCCTCCATCAGTTCTCCATGCAACTTGCGCCCTCACAGTCCAAGCCATGTTACACAGGGGCACCCGTTTCTATATTTTTACACTCATCCAAAATTATTCTTTATTCATTTGGTAATTGTAAAAATACTTTGTTTTCCATCATTTACATAGATTTTTGTTGTCTCTCTTGGTGACCTTCTTTTTTCTAGAAAAGAAACCCATGTCACCCTTGGTTGGGGCATTCACTATATTCTACTCATGTTGACATCGTCCATAAACCCCGAGTATCCCACATTCCATGTACCCTTGATCTCTGATTTTGTCCACTTTATCACGCCTTTGGCACAATTTAACCCATGTCTAGTCATCCCCCTGATGCTAGATCCAGTTTCATGGTTGATGCCACTCATCCTTCACATATATCCCCAACAAAGGGCAGTATTGAGTCTCAACTCATCTTGACTTCATCCATGTTCCTTATCTGTTCTTGATCTTATCCAGTGGATTCCATGAAGCCCTTTTTCTTCTTGGAGTCATGTCTCCCTTTCTATCGACATCAACATAGTTTCTAGAAAGGCAACAATATCTTGACTCTCATTACCTTTACAATGAGGAGTCTCGGACCACACAGAGAGAACCATCATTTCTCTTTGTTGTCATTAACCCCCATAACATTTGACTTCAACCCAATCTCATGTTACAGTGGGTCTTACTATGTGACTATTGCAGTTGTTTTATACTAGTCAAAGACCTCTAAATTTGTTAGGCCATTAATGCCTCCGAGTCATCGAAACTTCTTACAGGCGTCCTTGACTCTTTTTAGAGTATGTTCACCATCAAAATTTTCATTTTCCATTATCAAAATGCATCAGAGGGCGATGGAGTTCCCTACATCAACATAAAACTTCAGTTATTGTCATACATTTTTTGAGTTACATGGCATGAGAATGGGGCATGGCCGCCTCATTTGTATACAAATTTTATTTTCTCCTATCTAGAGAAAGGTTTGGGTCCCACAGTTTCCCCTCTCTCTTGGATAGATTGCTCTTGGAGTTCCTATAAACACTCTTCATTACAATGGTACTCTCAATAGAATATACATTGATGTATTTTTACTACACGTATGCTCCTAACCTCACACATAACAGGGCATCTGTTATCATTGAAATTTCATCTGCAACATTTCATGCAAATGGTTACATGAGTACAACATCTCCAAACACCTATTAGTTCACCTGCAACACCAAAAATGCATTTCCAAAAGGCACAAACTATACAACTGGTCAAAAAATTGACATGCGCTGAAACACTAAAGGAAGCACACGCATAGTGCGTGGGTCAAAGAAGCCTGTAGAGTGCACATGCGCCATATGCGTGATTGTGTATGAGAAACATTGTGCACTCATGTTAACGGTTCACTTATGGTTCTTTTCAGCCCCTAACCCACTTCTTGACCAGATCCCAACTTGATTTGGCCCTCAAATCCTAGCTGAATCGGAATGGGTGACTGGTCAAAGACCTAAGGGTGCCCTAAAAGGCCCCTTTTTCACACTAAAGACCAATTAGATATTGCCTCAAAGACATGCTATAAAAGGAGGCCATGGGTGCACTAAGAATTAAAGAATCTCATTGTATTGTTATGCTGCCTCTATACTCCATCAAGAAGCCTCTTTTCTTCTTGGAGCATTCTAGCAACATCTCAGTAAGCTATTCACCTCACCTCTTGAGGGAATGGGCTTGGATTTATTCACCATTTTATTTCTAGTTTATCATTGTAAGAAGAGATCTCAAATAGGGGATTCAAGAGCTCTCCCAGGGAGGAAGAGGGTATCCATCAGTCCTCCTTTCTTTATGGTGTTTGCCAACTAATATAGTTATCCATTGGTGGCATAATCATTGGTCATTTGGTTGATTGATTTTGGTTAAAATTTCCTCATGCATTTTAGTTTTATTTATTTAGTCATTTATTTAGTTGTTTCTAGCTTAGTTGTTTGTTTATTTCATGTGATTGAATTGTTTAATTCATACACTAACCTCTATCTTGTCTAGTAAGCCCAACTAGACTTGTAAGTTCCCTTCTTTTGCTCATTCAAGTTGAGAAAAGGGCACAAAAGTTATTGTGTAACTTATCTATATTGGAGTTGTGATCCATGTTGACATTCTTTACATGGTGAATACTTATGTAATTTTATGATATTACAAGTATTTGGATCATAACATTTGGTAATAGAGCTCGTGATCTTGGGGTTTCCCTGCTACATCTGAGACACCTTGGAATTTTATCTATAACTCTTTTTCTATGGTGTTTCATAAGGAACCCGTTGGAGGATATTTATTATATGGATCAAGGTACGTTGGGTTCAAATTTCAACTCTTGAGGCCTTATATGCTTAGAGATATATACTATTTAATATAGGGTCCTAGAATCATCCTCAATTTAGTCATCGCATAATTTTCACTATAAACTTGTTTTTGTAATGTTTCAGACCCTAAAATATAGAGGATATTCATATAAATTATCAAGGTATTTGTGATAAAAAATTTAGCTTCTGGGTCATCCTACTTTTGTAGATACACCCTGTGCAAGATAGGGTAGCTGACTAGTCTCAAACAACTGTTCTAGGTAAAAAAACCATAACTTATTCATAGAGAATCCAAATTGAGTGATACTAGTTTCATTGAATATTGGACATGACACAATATTTTGGGTACAATTTTTAGAATTTTATATCAATTAGTGTGGGGAAGTTATCATAACTTCCACTTGGCAGATCCAATTTTGGTAAGAACTATGGCATTGCAGAGAAGCAATTTCATAGTACTATAGGTCTCAATTTCATACTGAGAAGGGCCGAAATTTTAGAGATACATCATAAGTAAGGTCGGCTAGGAGGACAGACTCCAAATCAAGGTTTCAAAGGTATGTTCACTTAAAACTATCATAACTTTTGATTGCAATGTCAAATTGAGCTGATTCAAAATCCATTAGAAATGTAACACATTGAAGAGAAATTACAACTATTTGAGATATTTATCCTTAATATATTGAGGCTGTTATTTGAAGGTTGGGATTAGACCTCAATTAAGAATCAATTGAAATAACTAAATTTACAGGAGATGAAGATAGATATGAAATCAATCCTATAGAATGGTTGAGGTTGGTAAAAGAATATAACATGACTCCTACGAAGGAAAAATATTGTTTTTTTGATAAATCTTGGAAGTGGTGGATGAGTGTTGATCAAAATACTACATGCATTGCACATGGGAAGAATTTGAAAAACTCTTATCAGGTAAATGGATTAGGGATACAAAAATGGAGGAAATGTATAGAATTCAAGATGAATAAAAAGAAGAAAAGGAATATATTAAGAACAAGGGCGAGGAGATATATAAGATAATATCCCTCAATGAATCACTCATTAAGGAGGTTATGAACCTAAATCAATAAAAGGCCAGCCAAGGAAAGTGGGAAAAATATTAATCAAGAGAAGATTTGATAAAGAAAGATGAAGAGATATGATGATTATGAAGCCATAATAAAAAACTATTGGATGAGGTTAATAGATTGAAGGAAGAAAAGAAGAATTGTAAAAATAAATAATAAATAAAAATATCGGATGAAGAATCTACCAAAATACTGCAAGATGAAATTTTCAATAAGTTTAAGGAATCCTTAAATACAGATGAGGTAAAGTCAGAATTTGTTAGATGATATCACATTGCAGCTTCAATAGGAGAAAGAAGACAAGATTCAATAAGGTAAAAAGAAGATACTTGAATATGTTGAACTCCATCTAGAAGATGTACATGACAAATATGATGGTATTATCTCGAAGGCTAGAGTAATCAAGGACCAAGCAAACATGAACAAGGATTTCATTGTCGTTGAAAACAAGTTAGATGAAATGAATGTGTAGAGTGAAGGAAGACTATCAAATGTGAAACCATATCGACACCCTCATTACCAAGAAACATTTCAAGGAAGACAAGAAGGATGATATCAACATTATGAAGGAAGAAGATGGAATACTTGTCAATATTCATGGAACAAGGGATCACCAAACTACTCTTCAACAAGATATTATTAGAGACCAACAATAACTACAAATTGGAGAAGCTTCAACAAAAATACATGGAATCAAAGGAAAGAAAAGTATTCAACAACTAGACACCAAGGATTAAGACCGAAAATCATTGATTTTGGATGGATAGATCATCAACAATCGAATGAAGAAAGAAAGAACATAAAAAAATCATATGACTTGGTTTCATCACATGTGAATCCATTAAATGCAAAGCTTTGAGGACAAAGATTTTTGAAAAAGGGTACTATGTTATGATCCAAGGGGGGAATATATATGGCCATATATATATATATGAAATTACCCCAAGGGGGCATATATGGGCCTAAATGTACATGTAATGTGTAAATACACATGTAATAGGGCCAACTTACTGATAAATCGGCCTCATGTGCAAGTGTGAATAACTATATATAAGAGATCATGTATTCATTATTGAGATGTGAATTATGAAGTATGAAAGGTATTTGGTTATTTGGATGGGGTTCCTCTATTATTTAAGGATTTATTGTGTATACATTCTGTACATGGTGTGTACTTCTTTAATTTTATGTTATTATGAGTATTTGGATCATAACATATTAGGTTAGGGAACTATTTTTGAACTGCATGTAGTATGGCAAACATTCCTTTTTCATAAATGGGTTTGACTAAGGTTTTTTTCCTTTAATATGGTTTCTTCCAAAGGAAAGGTTCCTTTATTCTTGCATTAAAACTACACCAATTCCATGGCCTAAGGCATCACACTTCACATTAAATGTTTCTGGAAATTCTAGTGTACCCAGGATGGGAGTAGTACACATAGTCTCCTTTAACTTTTTAAAAATCTTTGGTTTCTTCTTAGGTCCAAGAAAATGGTTCCTTATTTAATAATGTTATTATAGGTGCTTCTATTTGACCATAGTTCTTGAAAAACGTGTGATAATAGCCTATTATCCCTAATAATTCACTAAGTTTATTCAAGGTTTTGGGAATCATACATTCCCTCATAGATTTAATTTTGTTAGGGTCCACTTCTACACCTTCATGAGATACAATATGACCCAAATATTCCACTTATTGAACTCCAAATGAATACTTGGTTGTATTTTCATAAAATTGTTTCTATTACAATAGTTGTAATACTCTGTCAACATGTTTTACATTCTCTTCCCAAGATTTGTTGTAGATTATTATGCCATCAAAAAATCCTAAGACAAATTTTCTAAGGAAGGTATTGAAAATATAATTCATCAAGCTTTGAAATATTGAAGGTGCATTAGAAAGTCATGTTATCATACAAACTGTTGGTTGGGAAAATCCCAACCCAAACCACAATATGGAAACAACTAAGAGAACACCTACCCACTGTCACCTCAGATAGGTATTTCCATCACTTTAGAGGTGGGGTGATACAATCAAAGGGGAAATCCTAGGTGAACCTAAGGGGAAATTAAATGAAAAGTAAGAGTATGGAAGTGATTCCCCTATAGGTCAATGATAGAAGGTAAGAAGGTCTTGAAATATTCTCATGGATGAAAAAAAATATGCCACAGTGTAGGAGACCTATCAATGAGAGTTGTACCTACCCAAGAGACAAGAAAAACATAGATACAAGCCCAATAATATATTGAACAATAAATAAAATATTTATGTCCTTTTTAGGAGAAACACATGAAGATATAAATCATAAAATAAATGTCAACAACAACTTCTAAATAAATTCCAAAAGTCAAGATAATGATACAAGAGCTAAGCTAGGTATAACTAATACAACTCAAGATTGAAAGAAAAATACTTTAGAATAAATGTAAGGTTGTTATAAACAGGTTTTGTAGAGATATTTTATCACCCTTATGGCTCTACAAAAAAAAAAATTACAGCAGAAAAATCATCCACCAAAAATTGCAAGTAATCCACGCAAAAAGTGCACGAGGCCTAGTAGATTGTCAGGGTAAAATATTGTCAACTTTTGATGGTTGAATTGTGAGTTATTTAAGAAAATTTTTAGGATTTTATGCATCCCTATTGGATGTATATTTATTTTTATAAAAACAACAGTAATTCAGGACACCTTGAGGTATTTAGGAGGCCTCAAGTAGCTAGAACAACTTCCAATTTAGGCAATCTAAATATATTGAGTTTTCACGTTTGCCAATGCAATATTTAATTTTTCCAATGCAATTTGATTAGTTACTTTATCTATTGGGTCATGGAGTAAAGTAAATAATGAGATAAAAATTCTATCTCCTTCGGGGTGTAATCCATTTTACTCCCCAAGGCAAGCAAGGCTAACTAGGATGTACTAGGAGGGTGTAAGCCCTTTTACTTTTCCAAGTAAAACCTTGTGGAACAAATTATTCCAAGAAAAAGATGATGGAAATGGTGGTTTTGTATTCCCTTATACTCCCAAAGAAATATAGAAAATCAAACATGTAACCAAGAAATTAAGCAACAATAAGATAGATTCCTTACCTAGTCCAAGCATCAACAAGATAAAACTAATTTTTACCAAGATTAATCCACCACAAACACAAGAGAATAACTCCACTAGAGATATCACATTACTTCATGCATCAATAGAAAAGAAAAACCATAAAAAGATAACAATAGAGAGAGAGATTTCCCAAAGAGGGTGCAAATTTCAGCTAGGAGTCTTCTAACAATGGGAGAGTTATATCCAAATGAAATAGAGTTGATCTGTATTTATACAAAATGTTCTAAAACATGTTTTTCCATAAAAATTAGGGTAAATAAAAAGATAAGGGTTCAGAAACCCTTACCTTTCCCATTTACAAAGTAATATTATTTAATTCATATTTTGTGCATAAGATAAACCCTATAAACATGACGCCGCACCTTTTTTGGGCAACGTTTGTCACTTTCGGTCAATTCGTTGAGTTGAAGAAGGGAGAGGTAGGCATACACAGTCCAATTTTATTCAACCAAATCATTTCTTCCATGATTCATGGGCCTATACCTCACAAAATTTCCAAATTTCCATCAAAACATACACCACCACCACAACTTAGCTCTAGGGTGAGGTCAAGCCCTCAAAAAATGACATTTTTTCCCTTCAAATAAAGTTGTTTGGCATGTAGGGGCTTGTTGGGGATAAATATATCAACTATTAATTACCACATTTAACTATCAATCGAGGCTCGTATGTTTCGAGGTGCAGGCGCAGGAAACGCAGGATTAAAGCCTAGTCTAGCCTAATCTAAAGTCAGCAAAACAATCTTCAAACCCACACTGCAACAAATTAACACTAAGGATTCATCACTGGGACATGGGAATACTTAGTGCTATAAAGGCTTAGATCATAGTCTTTCAAGCACTCGGGGTGATGTTCATGTGATTAGTCATGGGTAGCTTACTTAAGTTTTTTGTCCTTCAATGATTATTTCCTATAGCGGATCCACACTTAAAAGAAATAAAAGAAACAAACAAACAGAAATGAAATCAAATGACAAGAAATAAACAAATGGGAAAGCCAAATCATAATGAAAGCAAACTAACGAAAGGAAATCAAACAAATAGAAAATAGAACTTATTTCAAACTATGTGAAGGAAATGAAGTGTGAATGGAAGAACTGAACCTAAAACACACAAAACAAACCACTCAAACTATAGGAAGAGGCAAGATGAATTTAAAAACAATCAATCAAACTAGAATCAAACACTATATGCAATCTAAAATCAAGATATTTCCATAATCAAGTGCATCATTCACAATAAGCAACCCTGGAAAGAAATGAAAATGAATGGGAAAGAATGACAATGCATAAATATAAATGGAATGTTTATAAAATGGAAAGAAATATCAACTCTGTAAAAGAAGCTAAAAATAGAATGCTTATAAAAAAATGGTTAGTCATATATGAAATCAAAAGAGGAAAAGAAGGATAGGTACTCTTTGTAGGCTAAGAGCTTCAATGTAAAACACAAGAATCAAAGAGTAATTGAGAAGAATATGCACTTCTGCAATTGACGAAAGATCTATATTTAAAGCATAGTCAATTAAACAAGAGTTAATGTGTTGAATAAGTTGAGAGCAGGGAAAGTTCCTTGTGTGAACAATCAATAAAGTTGTGTAATTTAATGTGCATTCATCAATCAAGGAATGAGTAGATAAAGAGAGAGGACAATTCCCTATCATGAAATGTAATTGCAGTGTGATTGGGCATTGATTCCATGCGTAGAGAATGAGGTAAAGAGAGGTCGATTTGTTCTTGCAATGATTAATTATATTGCATGATTAAATCTGCAATCAATGGGCAAATCGTGTTGAAGGAAAAAGAGAAAATATGGAAGAGAAAAGTTAAGTATATGCAGCGAATAAGACAACTTTGTTTTTGTGTTTTCTTTTATAAGTGAATGTAAACAAGAATATGTTAACATACTCTATTTTATGATGTTTTGGACACTAAGAAATTGATGGATGAATTGAATGGTAGATTTGATGCGCAAATTGGATGGAAAATCATTGATGAAGGAGATAAATGCAATGAGGGATTGTCCATAGTCTATTCAGCCTAAAAACAGAGCATATGAAGAATACATAGAAATATAAGCATGCAAATGTGATAGGAGAGAATGCTAAATAAATTCAAATCTCAATTTGATAATGTATTCAATTGGTAGGTTTACAATATAAATTCTAATTAACATAACAATTGCAAAACTAAAAGTAGGATTCAAACCACACACTCCAAACTGTAAATGAAATTCTAACCTTTAAACAAATTGAACAATAAAAGAAAAATACATAAATGAAATGTTAACTAGTTAAGATACAAAGGGAAACATTCTTACCAATTTGAGGGGCCCTACCCAACAGGTAATTTGCTTCCAAAAAGATGTCAGTCCCCTTGAATTCACAAAACACCAATTCTTTATTCCATCAAACTCAGAAAATTACAAATCTCTTACAATCTTGACATTGTCACGATGACACCTTAACATCCATTACAAAAGAATTCCCATAATGATAATTGGATTTCTCATAGCCCTATGAGGCTTATTTATACATGAAAAATCATTGAGAAGTGGATGGGACCGAATCCCAATGTTCAGATTTCAAATTTACAATTTTAGATAAAATCCTCAAAAATCTAGGTTTTATTGCAATTTGGGTAGATTTGAGTTAGTCCCCCACCCATATCTTCCAAACAAATTATAATTTTGAAAAAATTCATGTGCTTAACTCAATTTTCCATATTCGAAACAAAACCCATTTTGTAGAATTTCTAGATCTGATTCCATCTGCACGTAAATCAAGGCGCAAGTTGGTAGTTTGAGTTTTTCAATAATTTTAGTAGAATCATTCCCCCTGAGATGGAGGTCGACACATGTGATATGGGTGAGTTATATATCACTTTTCCACATGAAAACATCATTCTAGACGAAACCCATGTACCCGATTTTCCTCTAGAAGCTTTCCAAAATTTTGAATTATTTCTAGTATCGGATTAGCATAGTTGGTACCAGATTAGAACAGTTGGTACCGGATTAGAACAATTAGTACCAGAATCTTGTAGCCAGGGGTTTAGTACCATATTAAAATAGTCATGGCTATGGGTACCGGACCAACACGATGGTAATACTGGATGGAGCTAGTTCCAGAATAGGCGCAATCTGATACCGGATGAAGCTGGTACCAGAAGAGGCAAAGAGAGGGTACCGGATGAATGAAAAGGTAGTACCAGATCACTGCAGAGTATTGGATGACATGGAGTGTGGGTAATTGATGACTGTAGAACCTTCTGGTACCATATGACTTGGAGTATTTGATGACTTGTAATGCGAGTACCAGAACAAGAACAATACAGGTACTGAAACATGGACAATGCATATACTGGAACCTAAACAATACAGAACATGTTGTTTGGACATATAAACATAGGATTAAAACATCATTGAAAAAAATATTGTATAATCATCCTTTTAATCACTAAAAATATGGGAAATTGTGTATTAACCACATAGGATGAATAACAAGAAATAATGGAGGTTTATGGTGTAATTAGGGATATATTAGTGACAAAATGCGGGGAGAAGGTGTAATGATAAGTGTATTTGTATGGAAAAAAATATGACAAAACTGGAGCTCAACACACCCCCAAAGCTAAGGATTTGCATGTCCTCATGTAAACAAGGTGAAGAACTTATGATACTCTGCTTATAGATTTATGTGACATTGTTTCTTTTGTGTAAGTGTTGGTTCTTGTGGAATGACACTTTGGAAACTGCCACAGATTGATTTCAAATAGAGAAACAAAATTATCATAAAAATGGAGGGCAAGAAGTGGATGAGGTATTAGAGTGGTGTTGAATGGTGTGCATATGGATAATGGTTTATAAAATGTTGGTGATGGTCGTTTTATGAACTTGGACATTAATTTTAAGACCAATATTTACTTTGTGGTTCTTTGCTTGGATAGGAAACAATGACTTCATCCTCTTTGAGATGGCTTAAGAATGATTTATGATGTATGAAGAGAAGACACTATAGATGTTGCCTTGTATTTGTATACCACATATTTCCTTTTCATTACTTGGTCTTATCATCAAAGTATATTGTTCATTATGACAAGCGGAGTGAAGATGGAGGGTTTACTGAGCAGTTGTGATAATGTATAGTGGAGTGTGGAGTGGATAATAGTGGTTATGCATCATGTTTTCCAAGTTTTTAGTAAATTAAAAGGATTTGTACCAATTTTACCTCAAGTTACCCTTGCTTTGAATTCTAATGCATGTTGAAGTGGAAACTATGTAGAACAGGATGAAATGTCTGTAAAGCCATGATGTAGACTACTGGAATTTGAAGATGAAGTGGAGAAAGGTTGTGAACTAATAGATATCTAGGAGAGAGAGTTGATGAATGTTGATCTATTGAGATTCCTTATGTCTCTCTCTCCCCCAAACCCATTGGTTTGCATGTTCTCATGCAAACTCTCATTAGCACATAAAATTTCTGCAAGCTGAAAGTGGACTATGTGGAACCGGTGCATATTGATTGAAGGAGAGAAATGAAGTATGCCAGAGATGAGAGCTACTGAAAATATCCTGCAAAAATTACCCTCAAAAAAAGATTTAAATTTTTGTACTGTTGGTACAGGAACCTACTAGTTTCTGTACCAGCAGTACTGGAACAAAAAAATCTAAGAGAACTAAACCAATACTATTATTAGGAGAGAAGAAATATACATTTATGCCATGCTTTGAAGAAACAACCAAAAATTAAACTGTATTCATGCTTGTAAATTCAGAAATGAAATTTATTTTAAAATATTACAAGCATAAAGGAAATTTCTAAATTACCTATTACATACAATTTCATCAATCATTAACAATTGTATGCTCAATAAACCATGTAAATTATGATGGGGGATTTTTCCTCTTTTCATTAAATAAGAAAACATGAGGAGATAAATGGTCTTTAATAAATGAGAAACCTATAGGAAACCAGTCATCCTTGTTTAATTTCTCAAAGAATCTATGTCATTCAAGTGATATTGATAAAGTTTGCATTTGAGTTTATTAGACTCCTACACTTATGGGTCCCACCTCTAGGACAATGACATCCCGGGTATGAATGACGAGGTCTTAAGACCATCTTACAGACATTCTCAAATGGAAATTAGATGAGGTTCATTAGCCTTTTTTTCAACCATGCATGCTTCTTCTTAATGATTTACACAAGTATATTGTTCATACGGACAAATATAGATTAGACATAATGAAAGACATCAAAATCAGAACCCATTGCCAGCAAGACTGTTCAGTACTCCAATGGGGTAATTTTGACATCTAAGAAATATCCTTCTCGGGCAAAATGCCCCATTGCCCACGAGGCTGTTCAGTACCCTGATGGGTTTGCCTAGTTATACCACAGGCTAGTACCCGCTGCCAGCATACCAGTTCAGTATCCCGACGGGTTAGCCTCTTACACCCATTTTCCATCAAAGGCTCTTGTCCCACTATTTAACCTTAATATAAAATTTATAGATTGCTTTTGCATGGGTGAATGGGGGAGCATCTTTGAAAACTTTTTTATAGGATGGGATGGTATTGGGTTGGAAGATATTTTATAGATTGCCCATAAAAGATTGTTTGTATGAAAAATAGACTTATGTATTGAGATTAGTCGAAAGACATATCATGGTCAAACTTACTTAATGTGTGGTGGATGAGGCCATGAGATAATGACCTGAAGGTGTCTCTAGTCCCCAAGTTCATCTTCTCCATATAGATTGTGTTCCCTCACAAGTAGAAGTTTCATTCACTCTCCTGCTACTATTTGATAAGAATGCTTGAATAACAAGTTATGATATGAAACTAGGATGTACAAGTTGCCTATGGGCATCATTATGTAGACCTTAAAGATTTTGTAAATCCCCATAATATTTTAAAGATTAGGCTTATGAGCAACTGATATTATTATTAGTTCGAAATCTGCATGTAATAAGAAGAAAAAATATCTTAAGTTGTTTTGGTTTTTGATGTTATATCACCAATAGTATCTTCATCTCATTTTATTTATTTGAGAAGAAACACAAAAAATGTTGCATTTGTTTAGAACTAGGTTAACTAACATGCAACTTTTACTCTATCCTATCTAAGAACAAGAAATTAAATTTCACGTGTAAGAATAATTCCAATGTAACCATGTGCATAATAGGCATAGAAATACATTCATACTCAGGTTTGAAAGATAATCTTTAATGTATACCAGAATACGAAGAACCAACTGCTTTGATGATGATGTGGAGAGTTGTTGAAGAAGAAAGTGGTGCTTCAATCTTGTTGTCGTCTAGAACCAATGTTCAATGTAATCTTGATGTTCTTGGTTCACTTCCTCATTTAGACCACTCTGTATGTCTCCCTCTATCATTCCATGCAGATCATTTTCTTTTGGATGGTTTTTCTCTTGGATGCATACTGGATCTGGCAATATGCATGTCAAGAACTCCTCGATCTCAAGTTCTAGCAGTTTCTCTCCATTGAATGATTCTTTAGTCTCCTCTACAGGTTGGAAAGGGTGATCAAAGGAGGCTTCTAGATCTTCTTGTGGATGTAGCTTATGGAAATCTTGTTTTTCTATCACTTCTAGAGAGGCGGATAGGTTCTTG
>JZKD02S2180662.1:300697-311293 GCA_000966675.3 Picea glauca
ACCATTATAGGTCAGGTAATCTGACCCTACATACTTTCATCAGTCCTCTCAATCATGAGGAGTTATATTCTCAGGGTTTAGTCTTTTAATAATGCAGTAATTATAACTTTCTAAGGATCCTACCAATCCTTACCAGATTTCCCAAATCATGAAGGAGTTCTTCATTTGGATATTAATTCTTACCTAACCAGCCATCTCAATTGCAAGAGACTCTACCTGCTTTAGTAGGTAGCCATCACCACACTATAACAGAACAACTCAGTTCATGTCACTTGTCTAGTTCGTGCAACTTCATAGCACAATTCATTCCACCTCTGTTATTCACACTTAGGTCTTATCAATAATACTGATCAGTGCATTCCTACTCCTATAAGAGTAGTTACCATTTTAACAGAGGGGTTAAAGAAATTCCCAATTTACAGTTTCATTCTGTGGTCCTTCTTCTTAAAGAGAAAATTCAGATAACACTATCTCTTTACGTGGCTCGTACATGATCCCAAGCAGGTCAAGTGTTGTAACCGTGCTCTAATACCAATTTTTCACACACCCACTACGGTATAATCAAATTTTCACCCTTCTTCATGGGATAGAATCCATGAAATCCTATGGGGGCCTAGCGCAAGCTAGTTCCTCCCTTGTCCACCTCCATGTGATCGTTGGTTATGGCCACAGGCCAACCAAACTAGGCGTCTACAAACCCCGAAATGCCAAAGTTCTGAAATCTTGAGACCATAGCCCCACTCCAATAATACATCATGTTTTGCGACTTTAGGAGTTTCAACGCAAAGCTCCCTAGTTCCTTGTCCTTGAAAATTCTGAAATCCTGAACCCCAGTATGTCAAAACCTATCCCTATTCCATGAAGCGGCTCTACTCCTCCAAAGTATTTCAGGATTTCACATTTCGGGACTTTGCGAATCCTGTTGCTCCAATTCCTTGTCCTCTCGTACCCCCGGTATCTGAAGTACCGAAGTGTCGAATCTAGAAATTTCGGTCCTCCTTCTCCTGAGTGAGATCAACGGCTCAAAGCCTCTCCTGATCCAATGACTCAGATCCTTTTGGGGTTTTATGGGTAAAGAGTTTAGAACTCTTACCTCTTGTTTTCTCGGTAATCGAATTACCAAAATCTCCTTTCGGGGATTTCCCCGAAACCTCAACTGCATGCACCTCTCGGGACTTCGGGATTTGCAATTTTGCAAATCCGTTGCGACCAAACTCTTGGTCCTTCAACCTCCTGGTATCTGAAACCCCGATGGGTTCAGATCTCTGCCACGTGATCTCTGAAATGGATGGTCCCGATGCTTTCGTTGTTTCACGTATCAGGAGTTTGAAACTCTCGGTACCAAGACCAGAGCCTCCTTTACGTCCTGAAATTTGAATAGCCGAAATAATAAAATCCGATGGATCCTCTCTTGTATCGGGATTTCATGAACTGGGAGTTTGTGATGCAGTGACTCCACGATTCTAGTCCTTCAACCTTCCAGTATCTGAAACCCTAATGGGTTCAGATCTCTGCCACGTGTCCTCTGAAATGGATGGTCATGATATTTTCAGGACTTTGATGAGTCCTCACCTTTGTTTATGTGAGGGTTAAACCTCGTGCAACTTCTATGGGATCCGATGGCTATCGACTATCCACGCGAGATCTAACGGTAGCTATAGCTCCTCCTTGAGCTCACGCTTTCTTCCTTTTTCCTTGGAAGATTTCAAAGTATCAAAGGCCTAGGCCTTTGCTTCCTTTGTGAGCCCTGATGGTTTTGGGCCTTGATTGCATTCTGAAAATGCTATCCCTCCTGAGATTAATAGGCTTCATCCTTCAAGGGACTCAAAATTATTAGGAAGTTTTACATGCATACATGAAACTGTGTCCATGGTCGACGAATGCATAGTTCATGACTAGGGCTTATGCCACCATAAGACAAAAGTATTTTACATGTATAAAATCTATCCTGACCATATGCTTTCTTACTGGCCTAATTATACAATCAAACATAAATAAGGGGAGATATAGTATATCCATTAAGAAATATGCCTAATTCTTGCAACGTACCGAGTATAGCCGATTCATACACAATTACAGATAATTTACACAGGGTAAGAAATCACTTATCTATTACAGGTTGCCGCCAACCAACTGACTGTGGGTGTTCGTCCTTCCACCTGACCATAGGCTCAGAGAAATTCATTCTTAGAACTCTAGCCACCCTCGTGCCAAGCCATGATATCACCAGGGAATTCTCACAGTTCTTGAGGGTTCTCTCTATGTTTCAGCTTCTGTTCGGGTCCTATTTTCTGCAACTTGGATCTTTCTCACTTGGTTGTGGCCTCAACGAGGTTTCTTAGATGCTCTTCCACATCAAGCTCGCAACCTTCTATTTTTTATTCGCTGGAGAGCTTCGCACCTCTCCCTTGCGAGCTTCCACCCTCGTCTGGTGTCTGCCATCTCCCGTGTGTGTGTCCCTCTTACTTGGGAAGGTTTTTTTGACCTATTTGGTTCCTTCTATTATAAGGAAGCTCAGGTCTGCAAGTCCTTGTGGTACTTCATACTGACAGCCCATGTTTTCATTCATGGGGTGGTTGGTGATTCAAGCATCGGTCCTTTCTTCATTGACTAATTTTCTTTCCTTGGGATTCGAAGGAGGCTTGTCATCCTTATCAAGGGAGATTTTTTATTTGATACATGAACCCTCTCTTATAGTTTTCACATTCTTCCTCTAGTTATATCATGGCCAGTACTTTCAAGGCTTTACCCCCACAGTTAGTTATTGGAAACTCAAACAATAGTACATTTACATTTTCCTCATGCATTAGCATGGTAATTCCTATTCTATGATTAATTACAGATTGGGGGAAACAGGGTGTTACAAATGTGCTAGCTAGCTGGCGCTTAGTGACGTTGGAGTGATGCTCCTACATCATAAATTTGAAAAAGTAGAGGGTTGTGCCTCTCTCCTTCCATTGAATGCATGCCTGATGTGCTGTCTAGCTGGCACTTGATGATGTTGGAGCGATGCTCCTGCATCAGATATACAAAGAAATTAATATCTTTTGCTAATTTGTAATTGATGAAGTTATGGGTACTACTAAAATCAATCAATAGTGTTACCTTTTTCTTCTTGATGTATCCTTGTATCTTGATGGTTTCTAAAGTAGTGATGCCAACCAATGCATGACAATATATTGTTGGAGTAGTTTATTTTATATCTGGATCTTGTGTAAGTTCCAATTCCTGATATTCTTTCTCTTCACAGTATATGTAGAATAATTTCTTCTTATTGCATTTATGCCCCTTATTGTACTTGCTACCATGATTGAAATATAGTCCTTTTTCTCTTCTTTCATCCATTTGTTGAAGTGTCAACCTTGTTGGTTGAGGTACACTTTTCTTATGAACCCCAAAATGATCTTTTCTTGATGTTCATCAATGGTTTCCTATGGTCTCCTTCATCATGCTATGAACATCCTCTTCTTTTGGATGATTGACTTCTGAAGTACATAAAGGATATGTTGAGATGGATGTTGAGAACTCCTCAATATCAGGTCTTAGTGATTTCTCTCCACTGGATGTAGTCTATAATTTTTCATCTTCCTTTGTATTTTGGCAAGGAAAATCATTTCGTAGCTTGTAGGGATTTGATTCTTCTAATATTTCCGGAGAGGTAGATATCCTTTTGGTTGCTTCCAAAATATTTTCTTCTTGAAAAGAAGAAATCCTAGTTGTTGCTAGGATTTGAGAAAGTTCCTTCAAGCTAATGGTTGCTTCTAAGTTCATCTTGTTGCTTGAGAAAACCTAGTTCACACAAATATCAGTGTCTAGGGTTCTTAAAACACCCAAAATTTTATATGTGTTTTTTGTGATTTTGATCAAGACTACTTACCACAAAAACATATTTTCACAATTCAAACACGCATTTGTATGAAATAAAACATGCTTGCAGTAAATAAATCAAACTCACACTCATTCCTGCATTAAAGAAAAACACACTGGCATAAAATTAAATTGCAGGAAAGTAAATTGCAAGAAAGTAAACATACTAAGAAAAATAAACAAAATTTCAGAAAAAGTAAACACTCTTGTGGAAAGGGAACAACAAGGATTTGGAGAGACCCATTAAAATGGATGCTTAGGTTCTTACTTCTCATCTTCAATTTTCTCCTCCCCCTTGTTGTGTAATTAAAGGCAACCTACCTACTTACGCTCTAATCACTTAAGCATGTCCCCGACAATGGCGCCAAAAATGTCGAGTAAAATATATGCTATCTAATTCGACATTAAATTGTCAACCTGGAGCTCGTAGGCTTCAAGATGCCAACACTGTATATGTAGGTCTAGAGCTCTAATCTAGCATAGCCTCGCCTAATATAATGCCAATAAAATCAAATAGTGAAGAGATTTAAGCAATTCTAGAACTATGAACTATTTAATCTATCTTTAAATAAGCAAATAACAAGCAATCTATTTCAAAGCTATTTAGTCTATTCAATCTCTCTATAAATAAGAAAAAAACAAGTAATTTATTTCTGGATTATTTAATCTATCTATCTCTGAGTGAACAAGTAAGTAAGAAAGTAAGCAATTAATCTGTCAAAACTATCTTGACAAGTGAACTCTATTCTTAAAAAGAACACATAACTATTTCTATTTTGCGAAGAATAAATTTTAATCTACTTAATCACAAGTAAAAGTGTTATGACTGTATTTAAATTCTAATTGATCAAAACTATTTCTAGCTTGCAGTAAAAAGAAATAAAGTATTCAAAGTTGATGATTGTGTCTTCGGTGTCGAATAACATCACGATGGCATCTGACTATTAGTGACAATTCAAGAGGAATTAATTCAATGTTGACTTCTACAAAGAAATGGAAAGTATGGATAAGGCAATCTAAGGAAAGTTTTTCCATCATAGAAGGAACGCTAAGTATTTCTGAAATCCATGTGATCTCTAAAATTTATACATCAATCATCAACTGTCAAAATCACTCTATGTAAAATTACTGACTCAAGCAAATCTATAAACTCATAACTTCATAATTGAAAATATTAATTCAAATTCACTTTGTGAAAACTTTTAATACTTGATTAATGCCAACTAGAAATTACAATTTTAAATTCATAACAAGGATTCCATAATCTAAAATGAACTAATCTATCATTAAAAATCATACTTCCCAATTAACCAAAATGTTATTAAAAATCATAATTCAAAATATATCGCTATCCTATTATGCTAAAGAAAAATCAATAAACAAAATAGACCTGCAAAGAACAATTGAAATGGAAATTAAACCTATCTATGTTAGAACTATTAAATCTTAAAACAACTAATCTGTCAAATCTTACAAATAAACCAATCTTAAACTAATGCTCTGTCAAAGGAACCAATCTAAACTAAAGTAATTTAATCAAGAATTCAATTAACCTATCTAAGCTAGTATATTGCAGTGTAACTTGTAGGTAAGAAGGAAAAAGACACAAAACTACAATTAACCAACTCCTACAAACTGCAAACAACAAATAATCATGGACGTCCTTCTATGATATACACAGTTTAATCAAGCAATCTGCAATTAAGGAAAACAAATTGGATTAACAACTTATAATTGACATATACACACGACAATTAATATTGAGAAATACATGCAGTAAAGAAAAAATTGTGAATTCTAAATAAACAAAAAGATGAAGAAAAAATATATATTGATGTACACAGTCACCCATACCACTGGTGGGCCCCCCAATAGGTCGTGGTTACACTCTCAATAGGAAACGCAAGTGCTAAATCAACGCAATATTGCCATTAATCATGAAAAGAGAGTATGGAACAAAATTGAAGATAATTTTTGTATTAAACAATAAAATTATCCTCTTCAGTCATGCCAGAGGTAGTGGTTTTTATAGATGATTATGGCTTGAGAGGTTGACCACTAGAAGGGTCGACCTCTTCTAAAAATAGTAAACTCATTAAATGAGTTCCAATAGCAGAATCTTCTAGTAATTTCATGAGCCACCCAACGATCACCACAACTGCACAATCTGAGGTGTGTCAAGATCTATAGATGGAGGCCACGAGGGGGCACAAAACCCAAAGCCCCGATTCGTCCACCAAAGGTCGCCAATGTACCAACTGCCAGATCCAATGTGCTCTAAGTGCCAGATCACGTGCCAGATGGAGTGTCAGATCGGGTGTCGAAACAATTATTGAACAGAGTGTCAGACGAGGTACCAGATGGAGTATCGGACCGTGATTTTTCCCTTTTGCAAGCAGACCATACATTAGATCTTCATAAAAATCAAACTGAGCTAATTGATCACAAAACCATTGCAAAAACACCAATTATACATACCTGTTGTGAATTCATGGTGAATTGATATATAAACCTTTGAGAATCCTTCAAAATGTCTAATACGAATCATAGCATATGTAATATCGATGCAAAAACAAATTGGCCATCGAAATAAAATAATCAAAACATGAACCCAAAAATCACCATATAAATAAAATAAGAGAGAGCTACTTTATGACATGTATGTACCTTCAAATCATAAAAGACCAAAGTTTTCAATTTACAACTCAATATTAGCCTCCAAGGATATTATCTTTTCAAATTTGAACTTAATGTGATTGAAACATATCAAGTACCACTAATCAAGGCATTATTACCAAGAATGGAGATCAACTGCAACACGGTATCTTGCCATTCATTGAATATAATTTGCATTAATGTGTTGACAAAAACACATTTGTTTGTTAGAATCCATAAAGCATTTGAAAACTTTGAAGTTTAAAATTGAGCTACAAATTTCCATAGGACCTAATGCACAATTTACACAAATAGATAAAGGGCCACATTTCTAAGTTACCACTAAAATAGAAAAGGATTTCCAAAGATATCTGGACCCACATCTGGATATGTGAATCTATGAATGTGATAAATGAAATGATCCCACCTATCACTATGTATTTTTCATGTATCCCTAGTAATATTTGGAACTCCCCATTAGCACCACATTATTTCTATTAACTATTAGTCTTAATGAATACATCACATGTCAAGAGCCTTTTAATAAACAATTAAACAATATATTGAAAACTAAGGATAACATGTTTATATGTAATGTTATGAACAAACCTCATTCCACAATTATTTCAGAAGCAAGTTCAATTTTGATTCACATGGTATACATCTTTCTTTGTATTTAGTAAGTTTTTACATAAATGCTCTAGTCCCAAAATCAAGAGGATGGACTTTATTACAAAACATATAAAACATATTTAACTATGGACACTAGATGCTACATTGTCAAATGTTGGTTTAATGCAAAGAAGGGCATGGAATGGAAAGTCAAGGCAAGGCAATGTAGGGAAAGGAAAGAATAGACATGGAAAGGAAAGGAAAGACATGGAAAGGAAAGTCATGGAAAGGAAAGGAAAGGAAAGGAAAGGAAAGGAAAGGAATGGAAAATAAATACATAGGAAGGAAAAATACAAGGAAAGGTAAGGAATGACAAAACGTGGTAAGCCAAGGAAAGACATGGAAAGGAAATACATGAAAAGACAAGGCATTACAAGACAAGGCATGGAAAAATAAGGAAACATAAGGCAAGGTATGGAAAGGTAAGGAAAGTAAACAAAAGGTAAGGGAATACAAGGCAAGGAAAGGCAAGGCAAGTCAAGGAAATACATGACATGTAAATTCAAGGAAAGGAAAGGATATGCAAGGCAATGCAAGGCTATACATGGCAAGGCATGGAAATTAAAGACATGTTAAGGAGATGTATAATTCTAGGTATAGGTCTAGGTATGGAAAGGAAAGTAAAGGAAATACAAGGCATGGAAAGGAAATTCATGACATGTCAAGGAAAGGAATGGCATGGAAATTCAAGGCAAGGAAATCCAATGCAAGGCAATTCAAGCCAATGCAAGGCTATACATGGAAAGGAAAGGAAAAGCATGGAAAGGGTAAGGCAAGGGGACACAAGTAAATGCAAGGAAATACATGGAAAAGGAAGACATGGAAAGGAACAATACAAGGCAAGGCATGGAAATACATGGAAGTGAAAGACAAGACAAGAAAAGGCATGGCAAGACAAGGTATGGAAATACAGGGTAACACAAGGCAATACAAATCAAGGCATGGAAAGATAAGGCAAGGTAAGGAAAGATATAGAAAGACAACACCTGACAAGGAAAGGCATGGAAATACATGGAAATACATGGAAGGGAAGGAAAGGGAAGGGAAGACAAGGCAAGGAAAGGAAAGGAAAGGAAAGGCATGATAATAAATGCAAAGGAAAGACATGACAAGGCATGGAAAGACAAGGAAACACATGGAAAGGTAAGTCAAGTCATGTAAATCCAAGACAAGAAAAGGAAAGGAAACACAAGACAAGGTCAATTAGGTGTCACAAGACCCAATGTAGAGTGGTTTTGAAAAATGACATGATTAAAAGGAAAATTGCAAAAGGAAAAATATATCATTTTCTTATATAATTTATAATAAAGTTGTTTGGATGTATTTTTCAACATTATTATGACCATAATAAGATGAAAATTCGTCCATATAGGTTTCCATTAGTACAATATGGTTGAAATTGTTTTTTAGCATTATCACTTTGGGAGAAAATTGAAATTGGTAAATAGTGTTTTTTCTTTAATTCATTAAGTCGAAAAATAGCCAAATGGAAAATTTTATCCCTTAAAATTTTCTTTGAAATCTTTACAAGTTAATCAAATTCTCCCATAACCCTTGTAGTAGGTATCTCTTATATCTATGTTTCATTTGTATCATATGACTTTAATAATTTGGGCATGTGCATATACATAAGTTTTATACATTTAACATTGAATTTTACAAGAGTGAATATATTTATTAGAGTCGTTTGAGTGATATAATAAGAGAGAAAGAAGGATCGATAATATCAATGGTTTATATGCCATACATTCCACATGATTGTAACTAGAAAAAAATAGCCACATGTTTACTGAAATCTAGTTAAAGTCCATACATTCATCAACATCAAATAAATAAACAATGAAATTCAAAAAAATGTTCCATGAAATATATATATATATATATATTCAACATCGTCTAAACTATACATTTTTTACAAAATGACGACAAGTTCCCTAACATGGAAAATTTCATATGGTGTCCTAGATACGAAATAGTAGTCATTAGTCACTCATTGACCATTGCATGCTTAGAACTATTAGTAGCATTGAATAAATTGATCTTTCTTCTCTTACTCAAAGAAGCACCTTGATTGGTTTTGCGCTTAGACATGGTTTGTCACTCTGAATATTGGACAAAGAGACAACATTCATATAAGTTTTTTTCCACAATGAATTAAAAGAATTAAAAAATGATACTTTGTAATTCAACCTAAGATAAATCACCAAAGATGATACTGACAATCGTAAGGGAATTACCCTCCTCTGCAACCCTAATTTCTCAACGATGCCACCCTATGTCAATTACAAGGATCAAACCATGAAATTAAAAAAAATATGAATAAAATCAATTCCATTAATGATACATAAAAATTGATATATATATATATATATATATATATATATATATATATATATATATATATATATATATATATATATATATATATATATATTCAACATCATCTAAACTATACATTTTTTACAAAATTACACATCATTCCCAATATACAAATGAAGAAAAGTGCCCTAACATGAAAAATTTCCATATGGTGGCCTAGATACAAAATAGTAGTCATTTTTCACTCATTGACCACTGCCACCCTCACAACTATTAGGAGCATCCAAAAAATAAATCGTTCTTCTCTTACTCAAAGAAACACCTTGATTGGTTTTGTACCTCAACATGGTTTTTTGCTCTGAATGTTGGACAAAGAAACAAAAGTATTATAAGTTTTTTTCCACAATGAATTAAAATACTTACAAAATTACAATTTGTAATTCAACCTCAGACAACTCACCTCATATGTTAAGAACAAAATATCAATATAGCATAGAAAAACCTCAGAAAAAGTACTCAACGCCTTGAAAAAGAGCTAATTTCAGATAATAAGCCTCTTTGAGAGGGAAACCTCCTTTTACCCCACTTAAATGTTCAAGTACAAGATGATTCCAAATGAAAATGTCTCCTTGATATATATAGGAGACTAGGAGGTATAATTACAACTAATGGAATAAAGTCGACATAAATAAAATAACATTACTAATGTAATATGCCTGAATTAAGGGGTAATGAGCCAATTAGGGATTAACATGCCCCTCCCCTTGAGATAAGTGTTGTCCGCAACACTTGAGTAACTTTGGATTCTTATGTATAAAAGACTCATCTTCCCATGTGGAATCTTCAACTGGTAGTTTCCTCCATTTAATGAGATACTCTGAAATGGATCTATTCCTCAACTGGCGAATTCTTGTGTCAGTGATGGCTTTAGGATCCAATATGATTTTTCCTTCTTGTCAAGTTCTGGAAATATAGTTTGAACTGGGATCTTGTCTCCTATAACCTTCTTTAAGCATGAAACATGTAAAACTGGGTGTACTCGTGAAGATGCAGGCAACTCCAATTTGTATGCCATAGTACCAA
>JZKD02S2180662.1:315585-378476 GCA_000966675.3 Picea glauca
CATTTATATTCAATCTTTGGAAGTTCTCAATGTGCTTGGTAACTAAACCCTTTTGCTTGAGATTTATCAATTGGCTAAAGAAGGTATTGCTCCTTGTATCCTCATAGTGTGCTATTATTTCTTCTGTGAAAATTGTCCAAGTGATGAGTGATTTGTGAGAACATTTCCATCGATACCATAGAAATTGATTAGGTTCTAAATATAAAGAAGTAATTCGTACCTTTTGTGTATGTGGAACATTATGTAGATCAAATAATTGCTCCATCTAAAGTATCCATGTGATTGGGTCCTTTCCATCAAACTTCCTCATATCGATCTTAGGAACGTGGTTGGTCTTCAACCCAAAGTTGAAGTTTCTCCATTCTTGATTCACCTTCCTTATGTCCTCATCATGAATTTCATGGGATGCATTTTCACTTTTAGGTGTCTTCTCTGTTATGAAATTTTTCAATACTTCCATGATATCCTCTTTTAAACCATCCATATTTGCCTCCAACTTAGCTTCCATCTCTTGTAGTTCATCTTTTGTTACTATCTTCTTTTGTAAATCATTTATGTCCCTATGCATTTATTCACCTTCATCAAGAGTCCAAGTAGAATTGTTTGGAGGCTTATTTGGTGTAGAATTTCCCTTTTTGGGTGGCATGTTGGCCAAGTATCACTTTTGAACATTGATTTTGAGGTGGTTCTTCTAGACAATATTTCTTCTGTTGTATCTCCCAAGTTTTGGCCCTTCTGGGTATGAAACTTTATTTTATATAGTTCTCTGAAATTTCTTCTTTGCAATGCCACAGGTATGATCAAAATTGGATGTGCCAAGTGGAATTTACGATAACTTCCCCACAACTTGTTGATTTTTGGCCTTTCCAGGAGATCTCACTTGTATAGCATGCCCCACACAAAATAATTGATATAATTTATGAAACTTGTACCATAAATACTACAGACTATCCACTATCCAATGAAACTAGTCCCACTCAATTTGGATACTCTAGGAAGAAGTTATGATTGTTTTACCTGGAACACCTTCTTGAGACTAGTCAATAGGACTAGTGAGATGCCCTATCTTCCACAGGGTGTAACTACAAATTTAAGATGACCCAGAAGATGAAATTTTTACCATAGATGCCTTACTAATTTATGTGAATATCCTTCAGAGTTTAGGGTGAGAAACGTTACAGAAAATCATTTATAGCGAAAATTTCGCAATGACTCAGTTTAGGATGATTCCAGAACCCTATCTTGTATAGGATGTATCTCCAAAAGTATAAGGCCTCATGAGATGAAATTTTAACCCAACGTACCTTGATTTGTCTAATAAATATCCTCCAAGCCGTTCTTTATGAAACATTGTACAAAACAAGTTATAGCAAAAATTCCAAGGTGTCTCAGATGTACCAGTGAAACCCCAAGACCTTGAGCTCTGATACCATATGTTAAGAACCAAATATCAATATAGCATAGAAATACCTCAGAAAAAGTACTCAATGCCTTGAAAGAGAGATAATTTCATATAATAAGCCTCTTTGAGGGGGAAACCTCCTTTTACCCCACTTAAATGTTCAAGTACAAGATGATTCCAAATGAAAATGTCTCCTTGGTATATATAGGAGACTGGGAAGTATAATTACAACTAATGGAATAAATATGACATAAATAAAATAACATTACTAATGTAATATGCCCCAATTAAGGGATAACGAGCCCATATTAGGGCTTAACAACATATGATACTAACAAAATCAAAGGAGTTACCCACCTCTGCGACCCTAATCTCTGTGATGCCACCCTATGTCATTTACAAGGATCAAATCATTAAATTTAAACAAATATGACTAAAATCAATTCCATTCATGATAGATAAAAATTTATCATAAAAAAATACCTCACCATGAATAATTTGGGAAGCAGTTGAGATTCATTGGCAGTCAGAACTCTCAATTGTACAACCTAATCTAAGGCAATAACTATTGTGGAAGAATCAGTGGATGACATAGATGGAAATGATGGTGGAGGTGGGTGGCGTATGAGTGCATCCACTATGGATGGATGCGATGGAAGAAGTGGTGGGGGTGGGTGGCCTGTGGGTGTAGCCACAATGGATGGATGGGATATGAAATATGGTGGGGGTGAGAAATGATATACCCACACAGGTTGTGAAAGGGATGGTAAAACCCTTGGGTTGGAAATAGGTAACCCAAATGTTGTGGCAAGGTGCTCAAGGACTTTACTAGCTCTGTAGTTGGAGAAACATGATGCAACCTATATACATATTAAAAATATTTTTATTAGTAATAATCTAAAGTAATATTTTTATTATAATAAGTAGAAACATAAATATTGCAACAAATACTAGCAAAACAACAAAATATAGAGAATTTAACAACACCAACAATGATATCTTTATTGATAGAAAGCTAAGTTCACTTTCCTCTTCAATGAGGAAACATCCAACATAGAAGAGATATATTACAATAATTCTCATGAAAATACTTTCTCATTTCTTCTACTCCTATTTGTACTATTTTTTTCTTCTAAAGAACATTCTAGAGGAATATATTTCTAGAAGCGAAAGATTCTATTAAGTCTTATTACATTAGACTTGTTTACATAATTAAATAGGCCTTATTAACTAATGTCATCATTTATTATATGGAAAATATATTATTCTACCTATGTGAGGGGTTAGGGAGGATATGTCCCTAACATTCCCTCGCCCTTAAAAAATATCTTTGTCCTCAAGGCTTGAGATGAGGAAATTGTTGCAGTTAGGTAGCCCACTCCTAGGTGGCATCTTCTTGAGGGCTATTCTTCCACTAAACTAACACTTCCTTGATGGTGCATTAATGGATTCAATGCTTGTGTTGGTCTAATAATGATTGTCGCTACAACCAAATGGAACCTTCCTCATCGAATTGAGGAAGACTGGATTGAGTCTGACACTCAGTTCCAATCACTTTCTTTAAGAATGAGACATGAAAAATAGGATGGATCTTAGAGTGGTTAGGTAGAGATAACTGGTAAGCATAATGTTCCAAAGGATTAAGATATGATAACAAAATAGAAGTACACACCATGTGCAACAATTTGAGCATGGAGCACAATTCCAAGATAGATCATTTACACAATAACTCCTTAAAGAATAGGAGAACCTCCTCCAAATAACCAAATACATTCATACATCACAATTCACATGTCTCAATAATGAATACATGATCTCTATATATACATATTCACACCTACACATGAGGCCCCTTTATTATTATTTCGACCCAATTACATATATATGTAAACATTACATGTACATTTATCCCCATATATGCCCCACCTTGAGGTCATATTATATACATTTAACCATATATACTCCCCTTTTGGGTCATAACATGGTACCCTCCTTCAAAAATATTTGTCCTCAAAGCTTTTCAATTAAAGGCTTCATATTTGATGAAACCAAGTAATATAATTTTCTTATGTTCCTACGTTTTTCTTTCCATTTATGATGATACATCCATACAAAATCAATTCATTTTTGTCATAATACTTGGTGTCTAGTTGTTTCATAATTTCCTTTCCTTTGATTCCATGTATTGTTGTTGAAGATTCTCGAATTTGTAGTATATGTTGGTCTATGATAATATCTTGTTGAATAATGGTTTTTTGATTCCATACTCCATGAATATTTATTAGTATTCCATCTTCTTCCTTGATAATTTTGATATTTATCTTCTTATCTTCCTTGAAATATTTCCTGATAATGAGGGTGTCGATATGGTTTCACATTTGCAGATTTTTCCCCATTAAGCACACCCATTTAATCTATATTACTTTCATAGAAAATGGAATACTTTATCCTCTTTTCTTGGTCTTTTATTACTTTATCCTTGGATATAATACCATCATATTTGACATGTACATCCTCTAGATGAAGTTCAACTTCTTCAAGTATCTTATGGTGACCTTCTTGAATCTTGTCTTCTTTGTCCTTTTGAAGCTACAATGTGACCTCATATATAAAATTTTGACATCCTTATTCAATTATTGATTTCATTTATAATTTTACATCATCATTATTTAGGGATTACTCAACCTTCTTTAAAATTTCCCCTTCAAGTCTTTCAATAGATTCTTCATCCAAGAGCCTCGTTTCTTCTTGATTTTGATCATTCTTATTTTCTTCTTTCAATCCTTTAATCTCATCCAATAGTTTTTTATTATGGTTTCATAATTTACATATCTCTTCATATTTATGTTTAAAATCTTCCCTTGACTCATCATTTTACATCTTTCCTTTGCTAATATTTTCTTGCTTTAATTTTTTAACATCCTTAATGAGTATTTCATTAAGGTATTTTATCTTGGATAACTCATCACCCTTCTTCTTGATATCATTTTTCACTTCTTTTAACTAATTTTTAATTCCATACATTGCATCTAATTTTTTATCCCTAATCCATTTATCTGAGAAACATTTTTCAAATTGTTCCAATGTGTTGTTCCATCCAAATCTTTATCAACACTCATCCACCATTTTGAAGCTTCACCAAAACATATATTTTTTCCTATGAAGGATCCATACAATATTCCTTTACCTACCTCAACCATTTGTAGGATTTATTTCATCTTTATCTCCATCTCCTATAAATTTAGGTATTGTCATTGATTCGTAAGTGAGGTCTAACCCAAACCCTCAACTTACAACCTCTGTATACTAAGGATAATGATATAAATAGTTATAATAAATTTTAAATATAATATTTGTGGTTTCTCTTTCCAATGGATTTTGAATGACCTCAATCAAATGTCCAAATCAAAAGTTATGACATTTTTAAGTGAACATACCATTGGAAACACTTATTCAGAGTCTATCCTTATGACCGACCTTCCTTCTAATAATTTTCTGAAATTTCAGGCCTGATGAGTATGAAATTTCTTCTTGTTGTACTTTGATATGTATTTTATGTAATTCCATAGATATTCTTAGAACTATGTAAATTTCTTGGCTAAAGAAGAAAATCACAAAGGTAACCAAAAAACCACTTTAGAACTGAAACTAGCCCTTTCAATTCAAAAAGGGATCTATCTTGTCACTTGGTCTCTGAAATATAAGTTTTATTTTAAGGATCAATGGCTAGATCTTTGATTATATGAACAGATTTATGAAGTTTGTTGGCAAGAAGGAAAATGAATCTGTTCGGAAATGGAGTCAACTTTGAAGAAAATGGAGCTATATGTGAATGATGGGTAGAAATATCAAGGAAGTAGAGGATAGATAGGTGATAATCTTTCAGTTTTAAAATATTTTTGTTGTATGATGGAATAAAGAGGAAACAATTAATGACATTCAAAGCACCAACTGAGATGAATTCTGATTGAGTTAAGAAAAGATAACAATACTTAAATTGTTTGAATCTAAACCATCAATATTTTTCAGACCATTAGCTTTCCAATATAAGAATATAAGAGTTGTAGATAAAATGAGAAAGAAAATAGGAAATACATACATGAGAAATAAAAAAACACTTCATATCACAACCACAAGAATCTCTGTTATGAATAGCACTGTACTTCTACACTAATATTCCATTTAACATTAGAAAGATTACAAAATGTTCAATACAAATGTCCTTTATGCTTATGCTAGACCATTAGTCAATAAAAATTGAAAAAATATATAGAATATAATTTTCCCCAATTTGAGGAGGACGAGATCAGCTACTTCCAAAAGTTAGATCTGATTATAAAATTATAGCAACACATTTAGAACTGCCTCTTATGAAATATGAATCAATTTTATGGAAAATAGGGGTCAAATATAATATCATATCTCTCGAATCATAATATTTGTTACAAACTTGAGAGAGTTTTTTGTGAATGGTTTCGTTCTTGAAAAAATAATCTTTCACTTTTCCAAAATTCTTCTCTAGTGTCTCAAGATCCGAGCCCAAATATAATGACTAAAACAGGAAATCATTAAATGTTTAAATATGAAAAATAGGTTGTAAAGATCCATTCTAATATTCCAAACCATGACACTTGTGAATAAACTAAGAGAGGTTTTTGTGAATGGGATTGTTCTTGACAAAAGTCTCTTTCCATTTTCCAAAATTCCTCTCTCGAGTCTTGGCATCCAAACCCAAATATAATGACTAAAATAGAAAATCATTAAATGTTTAAATATGAAAAATAGGTTTTAAAGATCCATTTGAATATTCCAAACCATGACACCTGTGAAGAAACTGAGAGAGAATTTTGTGAATGGGCTCAAGTTTTACACACACCTCTTTCAGTTTTCCAAAATTCCTTTTCATTTGGTCAGAAACTAAGTTTCAAGTTGACTACAAAAATAGTCATTTCCAGAACTTGCATATCGAACTTGCGAAGAGAGGTTCCTTTTGAAAATTACTTCTATTTTTTGTCTTTTATTGATGGATGAAGGTCACATATTGATATTCAAACACTTTAGATGATTATAGGAACACTTCATTACCCTTTCAAACACCCTTTTCTTCAACATCCTAATATATGTCAAACACTCGATTCAGACTTTGATCCTTGAGAAAATTATAGAACACTAACAAATATGACCAAAATTTGATGTTCCAAGTGAAATTTATGTTAACTCTCCCAAACCTTGTTGATATTTGGATGGTTCTGGAGAGAGAAATTGTATATAATGCCACATGTCAAATATTTTCTACCTAATTCTAAAAATTATAACCCAAAAAATATGTATTGTTCTATTTCAAATGAAACTAGTCTCACTGAATGTGGATCCTCTCTAAAGAATATATGTTTTTACCTAGCACACTTGTTTGAAAACAATATTAGGACTATTCAAAAACCCTATATTACACAATGTATATCTTGGAAAGTATAACAACCTAGAAGCTGAAATTTGTACCATAGGTACCCTCATCTGTATTATAAATAGCCTCCAAGTTTCACTATTTGAGTCATCCAAGAAAAAAGTTATAACGAAAATTCCTTGATGAATTTTTTGAAGAATAAAAACCCTAGGATCAATTCTCTGGTACCAAATATAATGTTTGAAAGTCTTAAGATATCATAACAGAAAGGAAATACAAACCATGTACAATAATGTGAGCGTGGAGAAAAAATACAAGATAGATAAGTTACACAATAAATACTTAAAGAATATAAGAACCTCCCTCAAATAACCAAATACATTCATACATCAATACACATGTGTCATTAATGAATACATGTTCTCTATATATGAATATTCACACCCACACATGAACCCCCTTTATTATTAGGTCATCCTTATTACATATATATTTACACATTACATGTACATTTCTCCCCATATATGCCTCCCTTTGGGGTCATATTATATACATTTAACCGTATATATTCCCCCTTTAGGTCATAACACATGGACCCCACTCACTTGAGAATTCTATAAGGACCATTAAATTTGGGGGAAAGTTTCTAACAATGTTCAATTTTGAGTGAAGTCTACTTATAAGGTTCTATATGAAGAAACACTTGGTCCCCTTTAGTGAATTGACATTCAGAATGACCATAATGTGATTGTGTCTTCACGTGATTCTAATCCAAGACCAATTTTTCTTTGAGGGTATGAAGAATGGCCACTCAGACTATAATATTGCTATCAACCTCTTGAACCTTAGATACACCTAGCACATATGAGAGAACCAACAATGTATTTTTGTTGTAGACTACTTCAAAGGGAGTCATATGAGTGGAAGTATGGTAATATGTGTTGTACCACCATTCTTCTAGGGGTAAACACTAAGCCCATTGATTTGGTCGGTCGGACACAAAACATCGCAAGTGCATTTCCAAGAATTTGATGACAGCTTCAGTTTGTCCATTAGTTTAGGATGGTAGGAATTGCTAAGATGCAATTGGGTTCCTTGGACCCTGAAAAATTCTTTCCAAACATTGATGGTGAAAGTTTTCATGGTCAAACACAATAGAATGAGGCATGCCATGGAGTTTGAATATATTATCAATAAAAATTTGATCCACTATGGATGAAATAAATGGGTGTTGAAGAGCACATAAATTATTATAGTTCGAAATATGATCGATTACCACCATGATGAAGGAATTATATCCTGATTTAGGTAGGCCAAAAATGGAATGCATAGAAATATCTCTCCAAATGGCAGGTGGAATCAGAAGTGGTTGGAGAGTACCTTGACCTTTGATTGTTTCTCCCTTATTCCATTAACATGTATCACATTCAACCACAAAGGTGTAGATGTATTATTTCATACTGTCCCAGGAAAAAAAATGTTTGACTTCTTCATAGGTTTTGGTAAACCCTGAATACCCAGCTATGGGTCAAGTATGAAACCCAGAGAGTACCATGGATTTAAGGTGTTACTATTTTATTAGATACCAAAGAAGTTTATACCAAATCTATTTATAGTGCCAAGAGTACCCTGGAAAATATTGAGGATCATGTTGCAATTGTTGGATCATGACAGAAGTTTGAGTTTTTGCAACCATTCCTAGCAAAAATCCTGAAGTAAATATACTACAATGAATGAGAGGAAAAAGAGGGAACATTTGTATAAATATTTCCTTGAAAGAGAATCAACAACCACATTTTTTCCCCTTGGTGTAGATGATCTCATAATATATCCAAACATATTGGTCGTCCCTTTTTGGTTCTATGGGGATAAATTTTTTCTCCATAAAATACTATAGGCTACGATGATTGATTTTAATTTGGAAGTGTTTCCTCAATAGATATACATGCCAGAGATCCATTACATGCAGAATAGCCAAAATTTCCTTTTCATATATGGATTGGCCCAAATTTTTCTCTCATGGTTGTTTTCTAGTGAAATCCAAAGGGTGATCATCTTGCATGAGGACTTCCCCAATTCCTTTCCCTGACGCATCACATTCTAGGAAAAATTCTTGGTGAATTTGGGTAGTTCCAGGACAGGAGTTGTGCACATAGAATATTTAAAGAATTGGAAGGATTTATTAGCAGCTGAAGTCCAACTAAAAGCATTCTTTTTAAGGAGAGTAGTGAGAGGAGCTACAATTTTTCCATAATTCTTAACAAAATTTTGATAATAGGTTGTTAAGCCCAGGAAACCATGCAATATTATGCTATTTTTATGATAAGTCCAATCCTTCATATCTTTATTTTTTTTAGGATCCATCCATACACCATTCTTTCCTACAATATGACCCACTTATTCCACTTCAAAGGTGGGAAAAGAACATTTAGAGTGTTTGATAACATTTTTTTCTTAGACAGGATATGGAGAACTTGATCCACATGGGTGAGATGAGATTGCCAAGTTTTACTATAGATGTGATTATCATAAAAAGAAAATAAGAGAAATTGATGGAGGAAAGGATGGAAGACATGATTCATGAGATTTTGAAAAGTGGAGGGGGGCATTACACAATCCAAAGGGCATAACCAAGAACTCATAGTGACCCTCATGGGTTCTGAAGGAAGTCTTGGGGATTCCTTACTCTTTCATACATATATGGTGGTGTCCAGAATGGAGATCAAGTTTGGTAAAGTGTTGAGAACCACTTTATTCATCCAAAAGGTCATCAATGACATGGATGGGAAATTTGTCTTTGATTGTAAGTTTGTGGAGGGCCCAAAAATCATGACACATGCACCAAGTGCCCTCTTTATTGAGTACCATGACCACTAGAGGAGAATAAGGGTTGTACTAGGATGGATAATACCTGCTTCTAACAATTCTTGAAATTTTTTCTCAATTTCATTTTTCTAGGAAAATGGAAGATGACGAGGGAAAACATTGGGAGGAAGACTTCTTGGGACTAGAGGAATGCAATGGTAATGGACACTAAAGATAAAGGGAAGACCATGGGGACTGTTAAAAATATCTTGTTGTCAAGATATTATAGATTTTAGTTCAAGGTGCACAGAGGGAGTCTCAATGGCATGGATGTAATGGAATTGGGAAATAATGTCATAATGACCTTTTCTTAGTATCATTTCCATTCAGTGGAAATTTATGATCTCGGGTGAGCCTCTTTCCATTCCTTAGAACTTATACTTTTCTCCCTCCTGTTGGAATTGCATGGTTAGGTCCTTAAAATACATGAGGATGGAAACGAGAGTGCATAACCATTAAACACTGAGCACAAATTCACAACCAATCATGTTGATAGAACACATATGAGATTTCAAGTAGTACTGGCCAATTTGTAGGCATACATTTTCATAGTTCCCAACACATTTCATGGAAACACCATTGGAAATCATAAATTGAAAATTGTTGAATGCATAGATATAGCAATTGATTTCCTGGGCAATGTGGTGATGAATTAAATTATTGGTGGTGTCATTGTCAGTTGGATTATGAATTTCCTATTCTTGATTTAACCAATTAGATTGAGGGTCTTGGGGGAGGAGAGGAGAGTGAGGGCATGTAGGAAAATCAATGGTTCAACTTCTGATGGATAATATGGTGGAGTAGGATAATTTTCTTGGGGTATCTCTTCAATAGGGGAAACTTTGTCTTCATTGTTATCAACATCCTCAAAAATGGCCATAAAAATATTTTTTCCTTACACTTGTGCCTTGGAAAATATTTGTCATCACAAGTATAGCAAATACCCTTGAGTTGGTATTCAACCATTTATGCCTAAGTTAATTTATGGATCTTGAGAGGAGTGGCATGAGGGGTAGGATTGGTATCTTTAGGGAAAGAAATAAAAGAGGGTTTTTTATTAAGAGGAAATACAACTTGTTTTTCTTCCTTGGTACATTTAGTATCTTCCACCCAAGTTTGGTAGGGGCATTAGCACCTAAGATTATATTTCATCCTTTAGGTCACTCATAAATCATTCCCTGAAAAAAGCATTAGACATGTCCTCCATTATAAAAGATAAATTCTCAAAAGTGGCGATAAATTCTTCCATTATGCCCAAATGTTTCAACTTGGCCAAACGACCCAAATGGTGTGTGTCTATGGGAAAACATTCATAAATTTTGACCACAAACTATGTCCAAGCAACATACCTTTGGTGTGTTTTTTTATGCCATTTCCACCATTTCTAGGGTTCAGGATCCATATAGAGGACATTGTAAATTAATTAGTGATTCGATGCAAGGAGAAATAATTTCCCATTTGTGTCACCCATTCTGTGGGATCCAATCCATCAAATTTTTTCACCTCAACTAAGGGAAGACATAGTTCTCGATGAGGTTTACTAGAATGAAAGCCTTGGCAATGAGAAGAGTAGACATCTTCATGGTGGTAAGTTTGTTCATAGGATGTACGGCCCTGGAATTGACTCATGAAGTAGTTCATCATGGTTAAGAGGGATTCTATGGACTCTTACACACCTTGTAAACCCGTTTTGCGGGTAGTAGTATTAGATTTGAGGGTATTGTTATCAGAGTTGAGGGTATAAATATTGGAAGTGAGTTCTTAGATGTAATTATTTTTCTTTTCATTATCGACAACCAAGTTGTTGATTTATTGGTTTCAAGTGAGAGTTAGTTGGGGAGAATAAACAAATGGGTAGTTGGGTCCACACAGAAAAAATGTTACAGATGAGGGGTATCACAGTGGACGAGGCGAAGAGTGGAAGCCAATGGGATAGGTGGAAAAAAAGGGTGCTAGGAAGGGTGGGTGGGTCCACAAAAAAAAGGATTATAGATAATATGTACCACTATGATTAGGGAGAATAAAGGAATCCAATTGAATAGGTTCCAAATAAGGGTGATGGTGGGACCACTATACACATTTTTGTTTTTACTCCTATATAGTTATACTCTGGCCTGAAGAATATTGTAGGGATGAAATGACCAAAGTATTTTTTGTCACAATATTCAACCATGTCATTGATATGAAGGTTTTTTTAGGTTATAAGGTAAATATTGGACAAGTTAGAGGCAAAGGGGACAATTTTAGAACTTTTGAACAGAAAAGACAGAGTTATTTTGGGTAAAAGTGTAGGAAATGGAGAAACAATCATGCCCTAAATGCTTAAGGTAGGATATAGGTTCTTGGGAACTTATCTGATTATAAATAAGGTATTATCACAACTTTTAAACCTTGATTCATCAATAGAAAGAGTTATTCCAAAGATCGTGGGCCAAAGAACCAAGTGCTAGCAGATTTGTGGGGATCGATCATCAAATGAATACAAGTGAGGAGGATTGATGGCTTATAATCAATGTTGTTTCATGAACATGCTTGAGAAACAACGAACCCAAGAACTATAACAATGGTTTGGAGGGACACATGTCACACGATGTATGGTATCACCTGATAAGAGAAATAAAAGAGAAACCTCCTTCATTGGGTTGTGACAATGGTATTGTGGTTTCACCAAAACACCCATCACCTCCAATAAAACAAATAGACATGTCCACCTACTCATGATGACATGGAGATTATTCAACATTCCACTCTAGACATCCAGGAAGGCCAATGACACATTGGTATGCCATTGAGGTAGTTGTTCGAGAGAATCCATAGATTCAACCTATAAAAAGGGGACCCATCGAGGATACATAATAGAACATTGAACCCAATAATATGTAGCTTCCCCCTTTCCACATCGGTACAAACATGGACCAATATGAAGCTTCCACGTGTTTGTGGGACCATGTTGATGTCAATGATAATGTCTCTCAAAATGTTATGCTCACCCCAAAATTTTAAAATCCTAAGACAAATGGAAGGTGATGCATGGCCATAAAAATTATAGAGAAATGGGTTTTAAACAAGTTGCAGGTTATGTTATGAAGTCAGCGCACCAAATAAGCTAGTGGATTGAACAACCTTTAACGTGAAATTTGGCTTCACGCACAAAGATCATTGCAAATCATTATAACATTATTTGTATCCGACAAAGGATGAGAATCATTGGCCACACACACACACACCCAATAATGCTGCATATTTTAGGATACCACTATTGTGTGGAAGAAATCATTGCCCCTCAACAACAGCCTCTGCAAGTACATGTCAATACCTTATAAGAGAAATCCTCATGAGTAGAAGAAATAAATATACTATTAGGTCAAATTCTAAAGGTGAGTTACCTAGATTCCATGTATCATAGGAGATAACCGACCTACACAATCCCTCACCTTAGGAGATACCAATCAACCATCCTGGCTACAAATGTGTTAGGATTTTAACCTATCTTTGCAAAGGAGGGGAATGTCCCTTTCTAGTCCCACTGACTAAGGCATGAGAGAATTAGGACATATTGTAGTCCATCCTAAAGTGAAATTTCATAATCCAACAAATGCCTCATGGAAGCTTGAGACAAATTATTCATAGGGTTTTTCAATTATGCTTTTCATCATTGAGTGGTCGTAAATGAGACAAAATTGTTAGATGTTCTTCTAATCAGTCGAGGACCTCAATTTTTCAAAGGTTGAACACACCCAACACAGTAGTCATATTCAATTGATCCACTTAGAATAATCTATACCAAATCTTAGTTTCACAAGGAATCACTCCTCACGACACATCAGTATGGTTTTCACTCCAGTGGTAAAAACATTTTTTACCTAGTAAAAAATCATTTAGAAAAACATAGGTGGTATCAAGAAGAAGTATAGGATCTAATGGATTGTTTTCTCACAAATAAGGAACTTATAAAAATGAATAATTCACTCATTTTTAGGGTTAACACTTTAGGGAATTAAAGAGTGTTTTATAGTCAAAGAGTTTTTTATCAACAAACCTCAAGCACAAACAAATGTTGAAGGGAGCATCCCTCAAGAGATTCATCCCCTACATTATGTTTCGGTCTATAACTCTTCTTGTTTTTGTGTCTGTGTTCTTTTAAATCCACCTCTCCAATTTTGGCTTCTTGTATATGATTTGATCAATAAAATCTCAAGAAAACAATTATGCATCCTATTTAGTGTAACTGTGTGATGTCTATTCATGGAATATAAGTGATTTTCTCTTAATAAATGACCATTTATTGTCATTTCTTTATACATTTAAATTATGTGCAGAGGGTACCTCCATGTAGTTGAATTTATGAGGATGTATAACTATCTTGAAGCATGTTTTCCTATATTTGCATACACTTGTTAGAATTGTTGAATTCTTAATTGCTCAACACATTATTCTTTTTCCAAAACTACAAGATTCATTCTCAACAATGCCTTGTATGTTTATATTTTTTTTATTCTAAGTCAACATTTCATTCACCTTGAAATATTAATTCTTTGAAGCACTCATGGACATATTCCTCTTGAGGTTGATATTTTTTATCATATGAGCTGAGACTATTTGAGGGCCAAGAGATTTAAGAGAGAGAGAGAGAGAGAGAGAGAGAGAGAGAGATCTTTCTTTACAAGCTTTCTTTAATACACATATGGGTTTAAGTCTCATAATGACTTTTATCCCTTGGGGTGCCTCAACATCATTCCAATAGCAGTATGGAACATCTCGACGGATAACAGTTTTAACAAGAAAACTTATGTAGTAATTTTGCAACCAGAATGCAGGACGTAGGATCGCACGACAATATATCTCCTCTATTTATTTTTTGTTATGTTCCATTCCCATGGGTTAGGGTTTTCAAGGTTCCTAAAGACAAGGGATTTCCCTATGCTATATCTCTTTGACATGCCTATAGGTTCAAATAGAAGTACTCGACCCAATGTATTAGGGTGCCAACTAAGGAGGATCGATCATACCCTTAGTCCTACTACCCTATTACCCAAATACTAGAGATCATCTTCCTGAGGGTCATTCTTGGTGTCAATAAAGAAATCTAGACCTTGTTTCAAGATACCTAGGGGAATCCTGATATACCTGACTATACGTGGGAGTGATGGACGTGTACAAATGTTATATGATGTAGTACTACTCAAAGGGGTGCCAATAGGGGTTACAAAGGTTTCTAACAAGGTGAAACATTCATTTCAAGTAACCTCGGGAAACAATCTGGATTTCCTATGTGTAGTTTTCCCCAGTTGTAGTTTTACTCATTGAACGATATATATGTGTGTGTGTGTGTGTGTTTTAAATATGTCAGCAGTACACGTCTCTACCCTGGAAAAAAATTCCCACAATTTATGTAGAGGAAAGATCTCTAATACCACTTGTAAGGTAGCAATTATATTATAATATGTATAAGAAGAAATATTGAAGAAAATACCAGTGAAACAACAAAATATAGAGAATATCAACACCAACAATGACACCTTTATTAATGGAAAGTCAATTTCACTTTCCTCTTTGAGGGGGAAACCTCCAACAGACAAGAAATTGATTACAATAATTCTTAAGGCGAGACCTTTTCATGCCTTCTACTCCTATTTATACTAATTCTATCTTCTAAATAACATTCTAGAGGAAGCTATTTTTAGAAGCAGAAGCTTCTATTAAGTATTCTTGCAATAGACTTTTTTACATTATTAAGTAGGCCTTATTAACTAATTTCAACATTTATTAAATGGAAAATATATTATTCTACCTACATGAGGGGTTAGGGAGGTTAGGTTCCTAACAACCAAAAAGTAAAATTGAACAAAATAAATAAAACAAATTTGAGATTTAAACATGATTTAACTCAACACATGATAGTTGCAAACGTGGTGAATTGTCCATCCCTGGTGGAAATTTCTCGTCATCATATGGTACCGCAACATGTAGAAACACAAGAACATTATATTTGAGTATGACAGAAAATAAAGAAATCACTATGGTGAATTTATCAAATGTGACACATACATGTGTATGTGGTGCACTGAATGAACAAGTTGTCTCAATTGTTGCATCAATGGTGGAGACCGACATTGATGCATCTATTGGAATAGAGGGTATGTTATATGGGCATAGAAACTACAAAACATCATGCAATAAGGTATCAAAATAAATACATAGAATACTATATATATATATATATATAATCATGAATACCATAGAGATGGTTAACATACTAACCTCCTCCATGAAACTCTAGTGTCCACTAGCCTCCATCGGCCCATAACAAGTCTGTGCATAACTTGAGCATCTATGAGGATCACATGAATGACTACTCTATCCATGTGCCCTCTCCTGGATGCACACTGTTGCAGGGGTTGAAGTTCTGACTCCTCTTCCAATGTCACAAACAGGCACCTCCTGCTGAGATAGTGCAACAAAACTCCCATGTTGCACTAGGCTCTGAGTCAAAACTGATAAAGATAATTGTTTTTATTGGATTCCATTCGTAATGGGAGGATGTTGACCAGGGAAGTTAGGCCTTTTCTTAGGAGGATGAGGACCTAGCATTGGGTCACACCTAGCATGCTCTTTGTCCTATGAGGACCCTATATCCACCCCCTAGAATTCACCATTGTAAAAGTAGTTGACATGGTGATCCAAAATAAATTATTCCCATAATTTCCTTAGGAAAAATAGAGGCACCTCCCTGTTATTTCAAGGAGGTTTTTTGAACACCAAGAGCCATATATTCATCCAATTGTCCCTAAATTGTTGCTGGATGCACCAATCCATACACACATGTCTCTTGTTGACTAGTGGTTGTAGTCCAGTTCTATGATCAATAAATAATGGCATCAAATCTTGTTTCCTAATATTCAAGTATATAACTTGTTTTTTATCGATGTCATTCCCATAATAGTTAAACATCCTAGCCATGTATTCAGAAATACTGGTTAATTTCCTTTGGACACTTGCAATTGATGATGCAATGGCATCCAATGAAGTGGCCAATGAAAATCAGCTAGGCTCTCTTATACCCCTAAAGTCATGGACAATCTATCTCAAAGAGTTCAACCCTTCATCATTTTTTGTGTTTATGTTTGGTGGTTGTGGTGGGTTGGGGTTTTCTGCACCTTCATGTGTTTGTGTGGGTTTTTTATTATGTCCATGTTCCATATTAATTATTCTGTTGCAATTTAATAAGAAATTTCATATAAATTAGGTCATTTTTAAAATAAAATCACAAAATTCACGGGTGAGTGAAAGAACTTGGTGGCTAAAAAAGTGGCAATGCAATGATTAAGAACATGCACTCAAAATATTTTGTGTGTGTTCCTAGGAACGCACATGCATTCCTACAACTATAGGTTTAGTTGTGGCCAAACCTCCACATGGATTTCCATGTAGGTTAAGCAGTAGGAGCATGTGTGTGATCTTAAGAAGCATGTTCCCTCTTAGGAAAGCGTGCATTCTCTTAAAAATCCATGTGTGTTCTTACTATTGTTTTTTTTTAAATCACCCAAGAAGGATTTTGTGCATATTGTGCACAAAATCACACTCGCGTTTCTCATTGGGAAAATAGTGTGAAGAGAGGAGGAATAAAGAGAGGATATTGCCACCACCACTGCCACAGTGTGTCCAGGTATTTTACATTTATCTTAACTTTAATCCAATTTAGTCAATCTAATTTAATATATTTCTCCCAATAATCTAAATTGAAAAAAAATAGTATTTTAAATAAAAAAGGAAAATAATTTACATCCCATGGATGTTAAATTGCAACATATAAAATACAATGGAACCCTAAGAAAATTTAAACCCCTCACAAGAAAACCAAAAAGATCAAAACCAAAAGCCACCACCACCACCACCAAATGTAAATAGTGAAATTGATGGGGGGTTGGTGATATTAAGAAATCTTGAGGAAAAATTAAGGGAGACTAGAGAACCTAGAAGAGTATCCTTGGCCACTTCTTTAGATGTCATTGTCCAGTCCATTGCAAGTTCCCAAGGGAAATTGAAATCTATTTCTGACTACAGGGAAAGAATGCACAAGTATTATAGCATTGGTTTGGACAGAAACCAAATCAAAGAACTGGGTATTTCAAAAAAACAAAAATTGTCTATTTTTAGGGATCCTAGAGATGTACAAGAACTATCATTGACCAGGAAACACATATCCATTGACTAGTGCATCAATCCACAAATTAGTCAAAACTAGATGGATAGGTGGTACATGGTTTTTGATAAACATCCCTACAATAAAATGGAGATTATGGGTAAAAATGTCAACTACTTAAACATTAGTGACTTCTAGGGGTGGGTAGAGGGTCCACAGAGGACTAAGAGCAGGCCAGTTGCGACCCCGAGTTAGGTCCTCGTTCCCTTAGGCAAAGGCTTGAAACCCCTACCCAACATCTTCCTGTTGCAGAGAAATTTCAACAAGTGCAAATAGCCATCTCCTCATTGACTCGTATCCTAGTGAAACAAAATATATTTGTTTCATTATATTATTTGGAGGTGCATGCCAATGACATTCATAGGGGTTTTGGAGCGTCGACATGCATATGAGAGTACAGTGAGGAGATGACACATGGACTTAACAATTGTCCATGTGAACCTCACAAGGGAAATAGTTGTGGGCATGCATGTTATGGGCATATAGTTCCCACTGGACAACATAGCTTCATGGAGGAGGTTAGTATCTTAACCCTTTTTTCGTTCTTCATCGTTATATATTTATTTTTTATTTTGTGTATTTATATAGAGAGTCGATTGTATGTTTTTTTGTAGTTCTTTCATCCCATAAACAAACCCTCTACACCTATGGATGTTGTAAATGTGTTGAACCTACACATAATAAATATAGATAGAAAATACTACACACATTTGCATAGATAATTTGAGAAAGAAGAAGGAGAGAAAGCATGAAAGAATTATCATTAATCGTTGTGAATAATGAATCATTTACACATGATATACTAAGTATAAATCAATGAATATGCACTTGAAGAGAACCAATGCACCATAGTGGTGGTATAGAGTGATCTGGACACACACTATCAGTTACGAGAGTGAACTTCCACCTAGTCTAGTCTCTCAGGAAGTTATGGGAGTGAACTGCCACCTAGTTGAGTTAACTAGTCAACTAGTCTTCAGTTAACTGGTTGAACAGAGAGTAGTGAGGAGTAGATCAAGGAATCAAGGGTAATGTGTCATTCTGGTGATGATCCCATGGAAAGTGCACATTATCATGGTGATGATCCCATGGAAAGTGCGCATTATCATGGTGATGATCCCAATGTTGCATGGTTGCAAAACCAATGCAACATCTAAACCCAACTCAATTAGTCAAACTAAAGTGTCAACTAAAAGAGAATATTCTCCAGGTGGAATATTCTCCCCTAAAATATAGGAGACTGGATAATGAATAATTATGACTAATAAACAAGGAAAAAAATTAGGAAAAATAAATCCTAGGTGTGTGTGAAGTAAATCCAACACCCCCCTTGAACATCACTATGGTGAAAATAAAGAATGGGTCCCAACAACGAGGCCATGTTAGGTACCCAAATACAAAATATACACTAAAATAAAGTGAGGAAAGAGGGAAAACATCATGGGAACCCCCCCACCCCCCCCTCAAGGTACAATGTATGTAGAAAGAAGAAATACAGTTTCAAGGAAACTATGTCCTTCACTCCAAGACGACTTTGCAGAGAATCGAACTTCTGCTCAGTGATGGTCTTGGTGAATATGTATGTCATATGTTCTGTTGAAGGATGGAAATTTAGGTCAATGATACCCTCATGTACTAAGTCCCAGATGTAGTTCATGTGGATCTCGATGTGCTTTGTTTGCTACCTCTGAACTAGATCTCTGCAGAACTTTAGAGTGCTCTGATTGTCACACCAGATGACGATCAGCTGATGAAACTGAATTCCCAAATCGATGAGAAAATGTTGTAGCCACATAGCCTGAATGGTTATGTTAACTACCCCTCTATACTCTACCTCAGCTGAATATAGAGCAATGGTGACTTGTTTCTTTCTCAACCAATAGATAGGTCTGGAACCAAAACTGAGTGAGCAACCATATGTGCACTTGTGATCAGTGTTATTGCCAGTCTAGTTAGAATCAGTAAACCCAATGAGATATAATGTAGAGTTTTTTGCATAATGAATCCCAAAGATGATGGTGCCTTGTACGTATCGAAGGATACATGTTTCAGCCTTCTAATGTAGCTCGTGTGGCTGCTGCATGAACTTGGAAACTACTCCAACTGCATAGGAGAGGTCTGGTTTGAAGTGTGTGAGATACAACAAGCTCCCCACCAATTGTCTGTACAATGTGTTGTCAACTAGTGGATTCTCCTTGCCATCCTCAAGTTTGACTCCTAATAGGAAATGTGTCGGATCAGAATTCCATTCTGTCATGTGAAATATCTCAAGGAGATCACGTGCATACTTGGCCTAAGATAGTTTGATGCTTGATGCATCCTAATTGATCTCAAGTCCAAGGAAGAAGTGTAGTTGACCAATTTCCATCATCAAAAACATGTCATGTAGAATCCTCTTGACTACAACAATCATTGAAGTCGAGCAACCGGTGATCAAAAAATCATCAACATACAGAGCTAAGATTAGAAGTGAATCAGTCATCCTGAGGATGTAGACATTTAGGTCTGATTTACAATGTACAAAGTTCTATGACAATAGGTAGGATTCCATATTGGAATATCATGCCCACAGAGCCTGTTTGAGGCCATAAAGGGACTTCTTTAGTCAACAGACCAAATATGAGTCTTGCATAAATCCCTAGGGTTGCTCCGTATAGATCTCCTTAGAGAGATCAATGTAAATAAATTCATTCTTCATGTCCATTTGATGGAATTCCCATCCGTTGGCTGCCATAATGGAAAGTGCCAATCATATGGAATCCATCTTCGCTACTGGAGAAAAGGTCTCATCATAGTAAATACCATGAACCTGTTGAAATCCTTTGGCAATAAGCCTGGATTTCTATCTTCTAATATTTCCATCTTATGTACTCTTGGTCTTATAGACACATCTGCATATGACAATTTTCCTCCCAAAATGAAGGGGAATGAGATCCCAAGTCGAGTTGTCTAGGAGGGAGTTGTACTCCTCCTGCATGGCAGATTTAGAAAAAGGATTTATAGAAGCCTCTCCATAAGACTATGGATTTGAATATTGAACCAATAAAATATGCATGGAGGGAAATGGTTCAGTGGAAGTGAGTGCAACATGAGGCTCCTTGAAATCATATCAAGTCCTCCTAGTGTCGGCTGGATCACTGACAAGATCCCCTGCATCCTGAAGAGTAGTATGTGCCCACTTGGGCCTCTTCTTTGGCTCTGCAAATGCATCTAGATGCTCTGAATCTGCATCCGACTGTACTGACTCTGAATCTAAATAATCTGATTTCTCTGAATCAAAACTCTAGTCTGAAGAAGAGTCGGCATGTGCATGCTCATCATCTAGAACAGGTGGAATAATTAAGGTGTATGGATGTGGTTGTTGAGGTTCATGAGAGACACTTTCCTCGAATTGGACACTTCTCTTAATGATGAGCCAGTCCGAGGAAAAATCAATAAGACTATATCCCTTCACACCATCGGGGTATCCAACAAAAATACACTTAGTTCTATGTGGATCAATTGCCTTCCTCTTTTCAAAGGGAATTTGGGCCCATGCACGTGAACCGAAAATGAGAAAGTGGGTCACTTCTAGTTTGAGGCCACTCCAAGCCTCATAGGGGGTCTTATCCTTGACAGATCTATGAGGAGATTTGTTCTAGATGTATTTTTCACATTTAAGTGTTTTGACTCGTAGTCTCTGTGGTAGTGAATTTGCATGCAACATGAAAGATGAAATCTCCTTTAGAGATATGTTTTTATGCTCAACAACTTTGTTTTAATGTGGAGTATAGGGAACTATATGCTTCAACTAAATCCTTGCCTCATGGAAAAGATTATGGATCTCATGATTTACATACTCTCCCTCGTTATGATTTTGGAGGACTTTCATCTTCTTTCCAGATTGTGTCTCAACCAAGGCTTTGAAATATTTTAGGTGTTGAAAGACCTCGGATTTTTCCCTAAGAAAGTAGATCCATGTAAGACATGAGAAATAATAAACAAAAATGAGAACAAACCTCTCTTTGATTAGGCATGGATGTGGAAAAGGACCCATATGGTCTCTTTGGATCAGATCTAAAGGTGCAGAGTCTCACCGAGACTTTCCTTTGTCGAATTTCTCTTGAGGTTTTTTTCCGAGAACACATCCCTCACATACTCCCTTGGAGAAATGAATTTTTGATAGACCATCAAACAATATTTTCTTGCTAAGTTGTTGCATGTATCTAAAATTCAATTTTTCAAAACTTTTGTGCCATATCCTACTACTTTCATCAACATGACTAAGCAGTAAAGTAGAATCAGGTTCAGTGGATTAATAAAAAGTATACAATATAGACTGATGATTTACCTCACTGGTAGAAACCCTGGAGTTGGTTTGCATGTCATAGATGTCCATGGAATTTGGTGTGAATATGAATTTTTGTCCAGTGCTAGAATTCATCATCTGATACAAGGAGAGAAGGTTGATGGAATGTTTGGGAATGTGAAACACATTCTCAAAGCTTCCATTGGTGAGTTCAATCCTTCCTTTGCCAATGACTTCGATAGAAGAGTTGTCCCCCATCAAAATAGGAGGACCTTTGCATGCATCCAATATTCAATATAATTCTTTTGAGGCAGCCATGTGATGTGAAGCTCCTGAATCTACAATCCAATCATCGGGAGAGGAGTTGATGGAAATCAAGGCATGGCTAGAATTTCCTTTCTTGGGATTCAAATCTTATGGCTTCTTCTTCTTGGAACCCTCGAGGATGTGATATCCAAGGCTATTTTGTTGAAGTATTTGAGACATTATATCTATTTGATTTTGCATGCATGCAGATTCTGGAAGGAATCCTTTGTGATAGTATGTGCATTTCTCCCCTTTTCTTCCCTTTTCCCCTTTGGATCCGAAGGCATTGGTGAAGGGCTTTGTGTACCGTTCCTTCTTCGGATGTGCATGATATTTTCATTTATCTTTATATTTAGATTTATGATATTTATTGCTCTCATATTGCATAGTGATTTCATGCATCCTTGGGCATTTGATTGTGCCCATGTTGATGAGCTTGGTTTGCTCTTGTGTCAGGGATTTGATAAAGTCCTCAAGAGAAGGCATCTTTCAGGTCTCTAGAGGAAAATTTGACAGAAGGGACTGTGGATATGAATACAGAGAATTCAGAGCCAATATTGGAGAGAATGGTGAGAACCATTTGTTTCTCGTCCTTTGATTTATCAACCCCGCAAGCATTGAGTTGGGACAGTAAATCCTTGAATTTTGTAAAGAAATATTGGATATTTTCGAAGCTTTTTGGATCCAATGTGAGCATCTCCACCTCTAGCATGTGTCCCCTCATATCATCCTTTTTTCCAAATATCCCTTCCAAGGTGGCCCAGGATTCATTGGGAGTCTTATAGGAAGATATGTGAAAAAGGAGAACGAGAGAAATAAGACTGCAAATCATTCTGAGTGCTTCATCCATGCGATTTAATTACTTGGATTTTTTTATGGATGATGTCAGTTATGTATCTGTATTCAAGCTTAACCTGTACAACCCTCTAGTTCAGATATGAATGGCTATTTTCTCCTTCCATGCGAAATAGTTGTAAGGTGTAAGAATGAATTCTTTTTGGAAATCCATCTTTCCGCTGTCTTCAATCTTTTGTAACTGCAAAAACATTTTGGTGTAGATTTTTCTTAGAAATTTGTCAGCTTTGATACCATGTAAATGTGTTGAACCTACACATAATATTTCTAGCTAGAAAATACTACACACATTTGTAGAGAGAAATTGATAAATAAGAAGAAGGAGAGAAAGAATTAAGGAATTATCATTAAATATTGTGAATAATGAATAATTTACACATGATATACTATGTATAACTCAATGAGTGCACACTGGAGGAGAAAAAATGTGCCATAGTGGTGGTTTAGAGTTATCTGGACACACACCATCAGTTACATTAGTGAACTTTCACCTATTCTAGTCTCTCAGGAAGTTACGAGAGTGAACTGCCACCTAGCTGAGTTAACTAGTCAACTAGTCTTCAGTTAACTGACTGAACAAAGAGTAGTGAGGAGTAGATCAGGGAATCAAGGGAGGAGTAGATCAGGGAATCAAGGGTAATGATCCCAAGAAACGTTTTCATTATCATGGTGATGATCCCAATGTTTCATGGTGACAAAGCCAATGCAACATCTAAACTCAACTCAACTATTCAGAGTGAAGTGTCAACTGAAAGAGAATATTCTCTAGGTGGAATATTCTCCCCTAAAATATAGGAGAACGGATAATGACTAATTATTACTAATAAACAAGGAAAAACCTTAGGAAAAATAAATCCTAGGTGTGTGTGAAGTAACTCTAACAGATGCATCGGTGCCTCTCCCCACCATTGATGCAATAGTAGAGGCAACATGTTCATTGGGTGCATTGTACACACATGCATGTATCACATTTGATTGATTCAACATAGTCATTTATTTATTTTATGGAATCCTCAATTTTTTTATATGTTCTCTTGTTCCTATAGGATTTGGCACCAGGTGATGCCAGGGATTGTCCATCTGGGATGGAAAAGTCATTAGCATCACATGTATCATGTGTAAAGTTAAATAGTGTATAATTATCAAAATGTTTGTGTTTATGTTTTTGAATTTAGTATTTGGTACTAATAGTTCAATTTTTTTTTCATATGTATGCAGGCTGATGACATATTTTCTAGGTATAGTAGTATTGCACCCCATGGGCACCTGGGCATTTCTTCTGGGTTGCCTTCCTCCTAGCCTATTGTGTTGGAATAACTTGTACATCCTATGAGTGTCCATAACATCCCACTTGTCTACCACCCACCCCCACCACCACTTTCAGCCCAATCGACATAGATTTCCACAGTAGAGGTTGTCTTGGAGTAGTCTGTACAACCCAGTGCTCCATCTTCTGGTGAATATCCATCGATGCCTGATATATTCACAGTGAAATAATGCATTGATGATATTTTTTCATGTTTCATGAATTTTTTTTTATGCATATTTGTTTAATTTTATTAACTAGATCCTTGTAACTGATGGAGGGTGGAACTACAGAGTGATTGGGGTCACGAAGGAGGGTAACACCCTCACAATTGACAGTTTCATATGTTGTGAGTTGTATTAGGTCAAATTAAAAGGTATCAATTTCTATATCTATTAATTCATTGATGAAAAAAACTTATAACATTGTTTATTGTTTGTGCAGTCTCCAAAGGATTGAAGCACGCCCAGACCTAGAACCTCTCGAGGTGCATCCTCTAGCAAGAGAAGAAATATAGGTTTCTAGCATGCTCCTGAGTGTGGAGAGGTTGTAAATGGTCATTGATTGACCAACTACTTCGATATTGTATCTAGGCTACGATATATATGTTTTTTATGGTAGGGCACTTGTATACTGGGAACAAGTTGCCATTTTGTAAAAAATGTATAATTTAGATGATGTATATATATATATATATATATATATATACGCACACACATTTGATGGCACACTTTTTATGAATCTCATTGTTTCTACATTTGATGTTTATGAACATATAAATTCCAAAGTGTGTGAATTTTATGTGTATTAATCCCTTGATTTGTTTATATTTAGAGATTATAAATACTTGCATTACGCATTAAGGAATAGCTTGTAGGAACACACATTTGAGCTCAATGTTATTTTATAGCGTACACACAATATTCATCTATATCTATGCATGACATATATAAAATCATTTGATTTATGTGTAACCCTTCATAAATGCTAAAAAGACTATTGAAAGAGTAATTAATGCAAATGATTGTTGATATTTTGTAGTGGGTATTTGTAAACAAATTTCAACCCATCAATCATTAATAAAATTTATTCAGTAATGTTATGCTACCAAAAATCTATCTAGAAATTAATGCTACCAAAATTCTATCTAGAAAGTAACGCCTTACACATTTTCCTTCCTCTAACCTAATAGAAAATTAACACATGTGAATGGGTAAATTATGTGTCTTTAATCAATATATTGATGTGGAACATTTACTTTTATGGGGTTACATGCTAGTATCATACATATTATAGATAATCAATGATACAATATTGAAAATGTAAAACTCCAAAAAGATACTAATGAATTTCCAAATTCGATATCTATGATACAGTTTCATTACCTGTACAATGTGTATATTGACTTGTTGATGATTTCAACTATTTCAAGTTGTCTCTCTCACACTATCTCGATTCTCAAGTAAGCCATCACTTTTACATGAAATTAATTATGTATCATCCATGAGAGGGGCTCTATTTATAGGTTATTTTAGGGTTTTAGTTGTCTTAAGTTTTTAGTGGTAGTTGTCTTAGGGATTATCAAGTATGCATACCATTTCATACCATGGTATTTAAATGGTATGAATAACATGGTATCTCAATGGTATACATACCATGGTATCGCAATGGTATTCATACTATTGCATACGATTTATAGGTTATTTTTAGGGTTTTAGTGAACTACAACAAAACAGGAAATTAATGCCTAAAATAGCATCAGAATTTAGTGTATTTTAGTTCATGAATTGAACACCTTTTCTGGCACAAAACTGGGAGCAATATGGAATTTTCATAATTGTGTTTGATTTAACGCCAGATTTACCGCTGAATTTAGCGTCAAAAAAATAACGCTAGGAATAGCTCCATGTTTAGCGCCAAGAATAGAGCCATAATTAGTGCCAAGAATAGCACCGGGTTTAGTGTCAGGTGTTCTTCTAGGTTTTCTTCTGATATGCCTTCAAATTTTTCTTCCATATTTGCATTTGGTTTGGCTTCCCGTTTTACGTCCAAATTTTCTTCTGATATGGATAGGAATTTTTCTTCTAGTTTGGCGCTAGGAATAGCACCATGTTTAGATCTAGTTGTTGCTTCCAGTTTTTCTTCTAATATGCCCTCCAATTTTTCTTCCATTTTGGCTTCTAGTTTTCCTCTAGTTTTACATCCAGTTTTTCTTCTGATATGGCTTCAAATTTTTCTTCCAGTTTTTCTTTTGGTTTGGCTTCCAGTTTTACATCTATTGTTTCTTCTAGTTTTTCTTTCCTCCTTGCTTCCCATTTTTCTTATGGTTTGGCTTCCAATTTTGCTTCCAATTTTTCTTCTGATTTGGCTTCCATTGTTGCTTCCTTTCTTGCTTCCAAAAATGATTCTTGTTTTGCTTACAATTATTAATTTAATATGTTTTATTTCTATTTAATTAGTTAAATATATCATGTCTCTTAAATAACTTATATGATATTACAGTAAGTCATATAAATTCATTTGAAATATTTTATAGGATAAAATTTATAAAGAATTATTAGGTAAACATACATTCGTACAAATTAACAACATCATTATACTTACTAAATATCCATCAGAATAGAATCTACAACATCCAATATATATAAAATAACAAGATAATTATTATAACATGATCGTCATATATAATTAAAACAATTGAGTCAAATATATACAATGTAAGTGAAATTGACAATATACATCATGAGTAGTAAATCAAAACCATCATATGTAATAAATATGCATCCAAAAATCATCAACCACTTTCAATATATAAAAATTAATGAGTCAATATTGATATCATCATCATCATATATAACTAAAAAAGTGAAAGTCAAATATATATGCCAGTAGATCAATAACATCTCAAAATGATACATGTCCAACAATCAACATAAGTCAACATGATACATCATGTACAAATGATATAAATAAAAATGATAAATTATGTAAGACAAAATTATACAAGTCAATATGATACGTCATGTCCAAAAGATATAATTCAACATGAAACATGTCAAAATGATACAACTGAATAATATGGTACTAGAGGCCATTAGAATGATACATATGATAGTAACAATGAAAATAGGCATTATAACATTATATAAAAAATGATCCATTATGCAGTCTATATGATCATGAATATCACTGGATACTACCAGAAACTGCCTCAACATCATCATCACCATCATGATCATGATAATCATAATCATCATCACAAACAGTTGAATCACAGAGGGATAATCTCCATAATTCACCCGAATGTGACCTCGTGCGTAACCCCTGTGTGAGAGGGGGATCCCAGAAAAACAATACGACAATTGGATTTGACTCTCCCTAGCTCAGGATGCTAATGTTTATTTTGAAAACTTTGGAGAGTTGTACTCATAGCCTAATCCAAAGTTCTAACCCTAGTCTATTGTTGGTGTAAGATCCTAAAAACAAAAATGTTCTAGATAGTTTTTTAATTAGCGTTTGTTTTACAGTTTTTCTTTACTCAAAGGGTGTATGAAAGTGAAACTGATGGAATGATGACTCAATTACCAAAAAGATGCATAAAATATGATAATAAATCATTTCTTTTCAATGAACTCATATTTAAGGGAAAGCGAAAGAGTCATTTTCACTATCAAACACTAATATGGAATTTCCTCAATCAATTTGTTCTCAATTGAATGCAATGCAATGCTGAAACATTTCAGAAATGCCTTCTAATATGAAAACCAATCACTAATATGTATCTTTTTCATTTTTATGCGAATGATGATTAATTCAATGAAAAAACTTTTCCTGCTAACTACCCTTTCAGATCAAGGAGATTTGGACAAACATGATCAGATTTCATACAAACAACACACCTTCTTGCTATGATTGAAACAAGAAGCAAAAATAAAACAAAAGATAACAAATAAAAATCAAACAATTCACACAAAAGAGATATGTTTAAGAACAATGACCTTAAAAAACCAAATGAGATGACTCACAGATTTCTGATGCCCTTCACCAGAGTTCCCACTCAGTCGGATAAGAGAGAAGAAAGCAACGGATTGATTCCAAGTTCTCAATAGCAGAAAAATTTAAAATAAGGAAGAAGGACACAAAATATGAACAAAAAAGTGATTATTTCTTAGAAGGAAGGATGTCAAAGGTCAATAGGAAGAAGCATTGAATCACAAAGAAGCTTAGCAAGTGAAAAAACAGAGACTAGTCTTCAAAAAAGACAACTCTGGAAAGGATTTTTTGCAAAGAGAGGATGGTTCTCTAGTGTAAGGGTCACCAGAGCATTATAATTCTCTGTCTAAGACAAAGGGGGAGCACCAGCTCTCTTATAGCAAGGTAGGGGAGCGCCAGGCTTCCACAACTCACAAAATTGTCCAAAAACCCAAAATTTTAGTCAAACTTTGGCAATCAAGATGAATGTGATGGGGTAAGGAGTCAATCAACATATGAAATCAAACATATGGGGTGAAACAGGTCTAAAAAAAACAAAGGGTAAGACAAGGTCTATGAGGAAAACCAAAACTGAAAGTTTTGATTCGATCCCCAGTGGAGTCGCCAATTTCTGTTGAAGGAAAATATCTCCGCGGATAGGTAGATCTCCTCTTGAGAGCTAGACTCTTAACTCTTAAGACAGGATATTCTTATCATGGACACTGAATTCATTTTAGATCTATATAAACTAATGTGTGAGGAGGAAGGAGAAAAGAAGTACCTTTTACTGGTGTTTGTCCCTACACAATCCGAGTTGAGCTCCAATCTAGAACTCCTCGATAAGTCCTGTAGACAAACAAAGATACAACCAGGTTCCTACTCTACTGAGATTAGTTTAAAATAGACCTATTTATTAGAGATGAATTCATGTGAGATCAAACACAGAATTGAAATAAATAGGCCAAGCATATTATATTAATGAGAACAACAATGAAGAAAAGTTACAACCATAGATGTGAGTGTAGCAGCTTCATCAAGTTCCCCTTGTCCAACCCTTTCTTAAACAGTCCACACGCAAAATTCTAATGCTCCAAATGACATACCACTCATGAGATCATAAGTTTGGTATAATTCTCAATATCCATTTCCCCTCCTCCATTGAAATCCCTCATTATATAATATTTGGAGACTTAACCACCATGGAGAGAATCTCTCATCAGATCCACTAAGAAAGGGATCTCTAAGATATTTAGGGAGAAAATATCTCTTAAGGATTTTGGGGAGGAAATATCTCTTAAGGATTTTAAGGAGGAAATATTTCAACCATCCATGAAATCCTCCACCTTCCCTAAAAAATAGGAAACCAAATGCGAGGTGGATCCTCACACTTAATTACTTTATTTTTCATGAATATTAATAATAATTCATGTGCACTTTATTCTCTCACTTAATCAATTTCTTTTCCATGAATATTAATAATAATTAATGTGTACTTAGTATTTCTTTTCCTTCATGTAATATATCCCTCCTCCACATTGACTATGGATTGTGACATAGGTTAATCCATGGTGTCAAGTTGTATGCGACACTTATATGACACTTTACGACACTTAGGGCAAGGTACCTAGGTGCGAAAATTTCATGTGTAACGGCCTTGATTTGAATTGACATGCCATTTCCTTTCCGTGCATGGACATGTATTGCCTTACCTTGACATGTCTTGCCTTGACAAGCCATGCCTTGAATTGATAACCCATGCCTTGATAATCCATGCCTTTCCTTGAAATGTATTTCCCTTCCTTGACATTCCATCTTTTCCATGCATTCTCATCCCTTACCATGAATTTCCTTGCAATTCCTTACCCTTCCATGCATTCCCTTGCCTTGAATTTCCATGCATTTCCTTGATATGCTATTCGTTTCCTTGACATTCCTTGCCTTGAATTTCCTTTCCCTTACATTCCTTTCCTTTCCTTCACATACATTTTCCTCCATTTAAATGTCTTTCCTTGACATGCCATGTCTATCCTTCCCATGCCCTTCCTTGACAATCCATGCCTTACATTGACTTGTATTTCCTTTCCTTGACATGCCATTCCTTTTCCTTCCTTGAAATTCCATGCTTTGCCTTACCATGCCATGCCTTTCCTTGACATGCCATACCTTTCCTTGAAATTTATTTCCTCTCCTTGACATGTCTTTCCTTGGCATGTCTTGCCTTGACTTGACATGCCATTACCTTGCCTTGAGATTTCATTCCTTTCCTTTCCTTGATATTCCATTCCTTGCCTTGCCTTGACATGCCATGCCTAGCCTTGCCATGCTTTTCCTTAACATGTATTTCCTTTCCTTGACATGTCTTTCCTTGAAAAGCCATGCCTTTCCTTGACAATCCATGCCTTTCCTTGACATGTCTTTCCTTTCCTTGACATTCCATGCTTTTTCCATGCATTTTCATTCCTTACCATGACTTTCCTTTCAATGCCTTTCCTTGTCGTGCATTCCCTTTCCTTGGCTTGCCATGACTTGCCTTGATATTCCATGCCTTTCCTTGACATTCCTTGCCTTGTATTTTCTTGCCATGCATTTCCCTGACATGCCTTGCCTTGCCTTGATATGCCTTGCCTTGACAGACCTTAGCTTCCATTGACATGCCTTGCCTTTACATTCTATTCCTTTCATTTTCATTCCTTGCCTTGACATGCCATGTCTTGCCTTGCCTTCACATGCCATGTCATGCCTTTCCTTCACATGACATTCCTCTCTTTGACATACCATGCCTAGCCTTTCCATTTCTTGTCTTGAAAAGCCATGCCTTACCTTGAATTGACATGACATTTCCTTTCCTTGACATGTCATGCCTTCCCTTTCCTTGACATTCCATGCCATGCCTTGCCTTGACATGTGATTCCTATCCTTTCCATGCCTTGCCTTGACAAGCCATTCATTTCCTTGACATGTCTTTAATTTCCTTGATAGGATATGTCTTGACAAGCCATGCCCATCCTTGAAATGTCTTGCCTTACCTTGACATGCCATGATTTTCCATGTGTTTTCATTCCTTACCATGACTTGTCTTGCAATTCCTTGCCTTTTCCATGCATTCCCTTGCCTTTCCTTTCAATGCATTTCCTTGACATGCCCTGCCTTCCCTTGACATTCCCTGCCTTTCCTTGCCTTCCCATGTCTTTCCCTAACATGTATTTCCTTTCCTTGACATGCCTTGCCTTGAAATACCTTCTCTTTCATTGAAACGCCTTGCCTTGACATGCCATGCCTTGCATTGACATGCCTTTCCTTGGCATTCCATGCCTTGCCTTTCCTTTAGATGTCATGCATTTCCTTGACATGCCATGGCTAGCCTTTCTAATGTCCATGTCTTTCCTTGAAAAGTCATTCCTTTCCTTGACATGTCTTTCCTTGCCTTGACAATCCATGCATTTACTTGAGAGTAGCTTCAGAGAATCCATAAGTATATGGTTGGGGTATGCATGCACATTAAAAGGAGAGTGAACCAAAAAGAGATATGTTATGTGATTGATTTATATTGCTAATGTTGTGAGGATCATATATAATTTCAACTTAGAGAGTTTGACCACCATGAAGATGTATATCCTATGGTTCCATGCCCCATGGTCACACTGTGAATGGATTTTCTAAGGCAACAAAAGAATATAGTATTTTCATATTTTCCTCTTATTTTAAAAATCTTATGCACTATGTTGGGTAATGATCTAATATTGTTGATGATTCTCAATTAGGAGTTGAACAATTAGGATAACATGGTGAAATACCCAATCTAGAATGATGGATTGAATAATTGTACTCATGCACTTAATATAGTTTGTATGGTGATGTCATGAAGACCACATTTGAGTCTCTTAAACACCATCAAGTCATCGTACTTAGGTGGTGCACAGTGCACATAGTGGAATTTCCTATCCAATATCATTAGTTATCCATAGAGCACTTGAAATCTCTTTGAATAGATAGTGATGGTCTCTTTATTACCCTAAAGAGGTCCCCATGTGTGATGTGAAACCTTCTATTGTCAAGGTGCCTATAGGATTCCATATTTTCCTAGATATGGCTTATGGGCAAAGATGACATTGTTGTGATACTTTGATTGTCATGTAGCAACTTATTTGCAAGAAACGTTATAAAACCTTTATGGGTGCTTTGGGAAATGGGTCTTATCTAAATTTTTATGGGGTATAGAGGTGATTTCACTCTATAGTGAGCATAGTAGTGAGTTTCTTGCAAATTTTCTTAAGGAAGCCCATGAGCATGTCCTGTAGCAACGTATTTGGAAGAAAATTTCTAAAAAAATTATGGTTTCTTAGGGAAATGGGTCTTGTTTCCAGGTCCTACCTTATATAATTGATGTAAGTGAGTTTTAAACTTATCTAGGAATGAGAGCTAAATTATAAAAAACTTTCTAGTCCATAATTGAATTTGATGTGTTTTATTATTCTTGTGATGTGGAGAAGATTTTCTTCAGCTTTTAATTTAGGAAGAAAACTGAATAGTGCACCTTTACTTCCTTGTATAAGACAAATACCTTTGAGTATGATAGTGATAAGAGTTTGTTTCTGGTGTGGATATTCATAGTCAAAACATTAAACAAGATCTTCAATTATACATGCCTAGTATGTTTGGCCCGTGGGAAGAAATGTCATCCTATAGAATACGTCTTAAAAAATATATAAGTAAAAATAATTACCAATAACATGAATTGATAAATTAAAACATAAACATACTTGTGTTTTGGATAAACAAAATTCAATTATACTATTGGATAGTAAAATAATTACAACACAACATCATATTATAGGGATTCAACATCAATTAGCAAAACCATAATTGCACTAGAAGGATGGATAAAGTTGCAATGCACATGCACTCTATTAGATGGTGCTTTTTACCATACAAACCCATAAGACTTTTATTACCATGTACAATTCCCATCTAGGTCATAGTGCAAGATGTGACATTCACCTCCAAGAAAAACTATTGATTACATAACAAGATCTGTTAAGAGGGAATTTTGAATAACTAACAATCTGTGTAGCATCATTATCATATTAAATTGAATGAATGTTGGAATGAGATTTACGTTTTACTAGGTACAATGCTCACCATGCTTAGTCTTCATAATCGATGCTTATTTTGCACAACTAGTGATTAGTTGGTTGTGATGTTGCTCTTTGTACCGAAAAATTAAAATAGCCCTCAATATAAGTTTATCTCATATTTGAATTGTCGAAAACATAGCCAAGGTGAACGTCATAAATGTTGGTCAATAATGGATGAATGAATTGTGTAAAGAATGCATCAGGACAACATATTAAGTCCTTTAAATATACCATTAGCATGAAGATTAACCTCTGCAACCTTTGGATAGTAATTAACCTTGAAATACAATGATAAACCTTGAAATATAAGTGGAACATCCAATTTTCAAGTGAGAGACTAGATATTCTATTATGCATTTACCTATAGACAATGTGGGTGATAAAATATAATTCCTTTCTTTCCATTCATAGGTATAAGGTTTGCATAGTCCAATGAAAAGGATGCAACCCATTCTCTATGCTAAGTTGTATCATCCTCCCTAAATTGTACTAGTGAGGTGTTAAAATGGTAATCTTCCTATTGAGGGGGAAACCAATCATTTTTCCAAAACTTAGGAGGTAAATTGACGATTATTGTAGAGAAAATTTGAGAAAAACATACTATTTTTTTTTTCACTATCAAAATAGTTTGTTTGAACCCCCAAAGTAATAACCAAATAGTAGCACAAAACTTCAAAGAACATATGTAGATGTATAACTACTAGTTAAAGGGTCCAGCCTAACAGTATTGGTTTCCAAAAATATAGTAAAAGAGCCACTCTCTATTAGAAAATATGAATGAACCACCATAAGAATGTCTCTCAATGAAAGAAAATTCATAAGGTGAGGAAATAGAGAAAATATCTAGCTAGTAGGCATAATTTGTGATTGGGAAATTAGCATCTATGTCATATTAGGATTATAAGTATATTGGGTAAACTATCTTTTCTCCTTATCGAGGCCGAAAAACTTTAAAAATAGTACAATTCCCTAAGAAAAGGGAACAAACCCTAGTGAAAGTAGATAAAGGATGGATAAATACCATCTGTCTTGCTTCACGTTTCATCATTCACAATAGTATCTCATAAGGTTTGAAAATCCAAGAACCATACAAATACATAGGCATCTATCACCTAGCAATGGGAGACGTATCTCATACCTATCGAAACCTAGGCACATACCACTACATACTTCAAGCTATCATCCCACTTTGAAATTGAATTTATGCCTTCAATTTATATGCATGTTACAAGAGACTATTGGATCCAAGACATAACCATTGTCAACAATTAGTCAGTAACTTGGTGCAGATCCTACATAAGTAGGGATAGAGACAAAGACAAGGACACAACTAAGATTGGCCTTAGTCACCTTATGTAATTAATGATTGATTTTACGTGTGAATGCACCAAACTATTATGTGTTGTTCTCTAGCTTGAAATAAGGAAGGATAGTATTTGAAAAGTAATGTCCATGAAAAAATACCTAGAGAATCCAAGAAACCAAAAATTCAAAAAACATCCATAAACAACTCAAGAAACCACATGATTTACCTTCATGCCACCTAAGGCTAAGAAGGAATAATTTGATATTTTTCTGAAGCATAAAGTAAGGGAATAAATCACCAATCAAAGAACAAGAATGACAAGAATACAATAAATCAAAAGAGAAACCCCCCTAATAGAAATAATAATTTATTTCCAAACCTTACTAATTAGGATGTTATGGAATGTGCGACAAAATATTTGATCATGTGGGATTGACCACCATTTCTACAGTCCCATGGACCTGGAACAAAGATGAATTAGTACGGTTTAGGGAGGATTATACAATTTAGCCTAGAGAATGGGTGACATCCTTTTGATTGGACTATGCAAACCTTATTCCTATGAATGCAAAGAAAGGAATTATATTTTATCACCCACCTTCTCTATAGGTAAATGTATACTAGAATATCTAGTCTCTCACATGACACTTTGATGTTTAACATGTATAATTCCCACCTAGATGTCATGTAGTCCAAATTCATATTGTTGATGATGTAAGACACCACATTTTCCCATGCTTCTCATTTAAATGCAACATAACTTGCATATCCACATTCCAAACCAACATAAACACAAACAAATTTGGTATATGTCAGACCCTGACTTCATGGACATTAAGAGCAAATTTTTCAAAGTCTTCCTAGAACTCAATAAGAGTTAATAATGGTTCTAAAATGAAATAGTTATCATTGTTCCTTCTAGTTACAATAATGGTTCTAAAATGAAATAGGAAAGAACTATTATCACACTTTCTTCCTAGATAATGGTTCTTTCCATTATGAATTAATAAGAGTGGTTAATAATGATAATAGTTACTAAGAGAAAGTGTGACCATGACTAGGACAGTAAGGCCTTGGAGTTTGAACTTTGTGGGGAGATTTTGATTCTTTTCAATGGAGTTTGTTGAGTTTCGTATACTACACAGAATCCATAGGGAATGCATAGAGTTTGATGATTTTGCTGATAGTTTGTTGAGTTTGTTGAGTTTGGCATGCACATAAGCCATAAGGATGTTGTGCATGCCAATTTGGCATGCACATCATCCCTATGGCTTCATTGCATTCCAATTTGGCATGTATAACAACCTTATTGGCTTGTGTGCAGTCAAAATTGGCATGCACACTAGCCCTAGAAAGGGGTTTATGCATTTACTAATGATGTATCACTTCCCATCCTCAACATTATTTATGTGTACTAAAACTACCACTATATTCTATGCAATTCAAATCTGCTCTAAAATAGAGCATGCATATGGGCTAAGTAATCCTTTTAAAATGCTTGTAGAGGTTTTTATATTAATTCCAAATGAAGAAAGAAAGATGGAAACTTTTTGTAATTCATATGAATAATTACCTTATGAAATCCATCAATTTGACATCACATCTAGATGAGAGAAGCAAGTTGGCCAAAATGGCACTTCAGGTATTTTCAATATTTTTCCAACACTTACAATATTTCATTCCCATACTTTTAAAATGGACTTAAGCCCATAAAATTTGATGGTAGAGAAAAATAAAATATGGTAGGTTGAATACGTTTGAACTCCTCATAAAACCCATGTTTCATATTTTCAAGTTTTCTCCAAGACTCCTTTGCCATTACATATTTCACTAAATGGGTAGAGATGGCATCCTACGGGCTTGTGAGAGTAAAAAATCAATAAAATAATGTGGGTGAGTACAAAAAACTCCTCAAACAAGTGGGTTCTATCCAAAATGTATGTTAACCACCTCAAGTAGTAACACATGTGGGACAAATTATCCTCATGAGAAGAGAGTGCCCTCCAAAACGTGTACTAACAAACTCAAGTGTAGAAAATAAAATAATATATCATGTCATAAAAAACTCCAACTAAATCAACATGTAGGTGAATGGGTCAAGGAGAGAGAGAGCACTCCCATATATGTTGCAACAAAATAACATGTGTGGCTCCAACAAACTAGTAACCACCTCAACAAACTCAAGAAATGGTTCATGCAAGTGTAACAAAGTCCAAATACCTCAGTGAGGCACAATGAAAATATGGCACAAGGGGTTGAATTTCACATCCCCTATGTAGGGAAATTGTGGGAACCCTGGTCACATGGGCATTGGCCAAACAGACCTTAAGAGTCTTATAGATCTCAGTTACATCACCAGGTTTTCATTCTGTGCCCCCAGACCAAATTGTCATTGTCTCCTTGAATGGCTTCAGGAGGTGAGTTGCAACTCAGCATAACATAAAAACTGTGCCTCAAATCAATGAACCGTTAGTTCCATTGAACTCTTGACACCAAATTCTAGCTAGGGGGACCCCTCTCCTATGATTTTGTTGCCTACAAAAGTGTTTCTTAGAGGATCTTCAGAACTAGATTTTTACTCAGTGAGGCATAATGCCAATCCGACACAGGGGGTCGACTTTCAAAACCCCTTTGTTGGGAGATTGTGGCATCATGGTCCTGTGGGAATTGTCCATATGGACCTTCCGGATCTTACAGAAATTAGTTATGTCACTCGATTGTGATTTTGTACCCCCATAACAAATTGTCATTATGTCCCTGAATGGATTCAGGAGGCAAATTGCAACACACCATGTAATATTCCAGATATAAAAAGTATTTAGAACAGAAACAAATAGTTAGAAATGGCAGATGAACAACAATATAACCAGAAAAACACCACGATAATACAAAAATGATAACAAAATAACACTAGAAATAACACTTTGATTATCGAAAGAAACATTCACTTGCCTCTTCAAGGGGGAAACCTCCAGCAGAGTAGAGCTCTATTAGAACAATGTCCAATGGAAAAGTTCTCATACCCTTGAATCCTATTTATACTAAATATGTCTATCAAAAGAACCATCTAGAGGAATATCCTTCTAGAAGAGAAAGCTTCTATTAGGTCTTCTTACATTGGACTTATTCTTCCTTATTGCTAGGTCTTATTAATACTGCCAATTATTACATGGAAATATATTATTCTACCTATGTGAGGGGTTAGGTCCCTAACATGTCCTCCCCCTTAAAAAAATCCTTGTCCTCAAGGCTTGAGATGGAGAAATTGTTGCAGAATGGTAGTTGGTTCCCAAGTGGTATCTGCTGGATTTGTATCTTTCCACTGGAATAACACTTCCTTGACGGTTCACTAAGGCAACCGACGCTCACGCCAGTGCAAGAATGCTTGTGGTTTTATCCAGAAGGAGCCTTCTTCGTCCAACTCAGGAAGGTTGGTTTGAGTTTGGCACTTAGTTCCAATAACCTTATTTAAGCAAGAAACATGAAAAATAGGATGGAGCTTAGAATGAATAGGAAAACCTAACTGATAGGCCACTTGTCCCACATGCTTGAGAACGATATAAAGACCACAAAATTTGGGCATCGGTTTATGACAATGGTCAACCTTGAGGGAAGTTTGCTTATAAGGTTGCAGTCAAAGGAACACATGATCCCATTCTGAAAATTAACGTTCAGATTGACCTTGATATGCTTGTTGCTTCATGTGATTCTGGGCCATGACCATATTCTCTTTGAGGGTATGGAGAATAGCCTCTCAAACTGTAAGAATTTGGTCAACTGCCTGGACCTTCGAGACACCTAGAAAATATGAGAGGGATGAAGGTGGTTTTTTTACATATACCACTTCAAAATGAGGCATGCGTGTAGTTGTATGGTATGAAGTGTTGTACCACCATTCAACTAGTGGTAACCATTGAACCCACTGATTCTTCCTTTCCAATGAAAAACACCTCAAATATGTTTCCAAACATTTGTTGACAACTTTAGTTTGACCATCATTCTGAGGATGATAAGTTGTGTTAAGATACAATTGGGTTCCTTGTAGCTTGAACAGTTCTTACCAAAAATCATTGGTGAAAGTTGGGTTGCGATCAGAAACAATAGAATGTGGCATGCCATGAAGCTTGAAGACCTAATTCATGAAAAGTTGAGCCACAGTAGATGTTGTAAATGGGTTTTGAAGAGCACAAAAATGAGAATACTTGAAAAGACGATCAACTACAACCATGATGATTGATTTATTGATCGATTTAGGTAATCCTACAATAAAATACACAGAGATATCCTACCAAATAGTAGGCGGAATCGGAAGTAGTTGTAGTGTGCCAAAAGATTTGACAGTTTCACCCTTTTTTTATTGACACACATCACATTCAGCCACAAAATTATGAACGTCTTATTTCAAACCCTCCTAGAAAAAAGAATATTTGACCCGGTCATAGGTTTTGGTAAACCCGGAGTGCCCAGCTGGGGGTGTAGCATGAAGCTCAGAAAGTACTGTGGATTTAAGTTTTTATTCTTTACTTAAATACAAATGGACTTTGTATTGAAGCTCATCATTGATCCAAGATTAACCTAGGGAAACTGGAGAATTGGACTACAATTGTTGTATCATATGCAAACTTTTGGGATTTTGTAGACATTCCTAGCGAATGGGTTGGAGCCAATATGGTATAATGAAAGAGAGAGAAAAAAGAGACCCTTCATCTTCATATTTTATGGAAAGTGCATCAGCAACCATATTTTTTTCCTTTTTTGTAAATGATCTCATAATCATATCCAAAGAGATTAGTCACCTATTTTTGTTTCTTAGGGTAGGAAAGACGTTTTTCCAAAAAATACTTCATTCTTTGATGATCTGTCTTAATTTGGAAGTGTTTCCCCAATAGATAAGGTCGCAAAGATCCACGACATCCGTAATAGCCAACATTTCCTTTTCATAGATTGATTTTCCCAAATTTCTCTTGGACAATTGTTTGCTAGTAAAGGCCAAAGGCCGACCCTCTTGCATAAGGACAAATCCATTTCCTTTCCTAGAAGCATCAAATTCCAGAAAAAAGGTCTTTGTGAAATTTGGAAGGGCCAGGACTGGAGTGGTGCACATGGACATCTTCAAGGTTTGAGAATCCTGAGCAGCTGCTGGAGTCCAAGTGAAAGAATTGTTTTTAAGGAGTGCATAGAGGTGCCTCAATATTTCCATAATTCTTAACAAACTTGCGATAATAACTTGTTAAACCCAGAAATCCCTACAAAATTTTGAGATTCTTTGGGTGAGGAAAATCTTGCATAGCTTCAATATTTTAGGATCCACCCTAACGTCATCCTTGCCAAGAAGATGACCCAAGTACTCTAATTCTGAGGCACCAAAAGAACATTTAGATTTCTTGAGAAAAATTTGGTGTTGAGAGAGTAGATGGAAAACTCGATCCACATGAGGAATATGGTCTATACAGGTTTTTTTGTAGATGAGGATATCATCAAAGAAAACTAACACAAAATGATGGAGAAAAGGACGAAAGACATGATTCATGAGGCTTTGGAAAGTGGAAGGAGAATTACACAAGACAAAGGGCATGACCAAAAACTCATAGTGGCCCTCATGATTTCTAAAGGAATCCTTAGGAATGTCTGCCTCTTTCATATGGATCTGGTGGTAGCCTGAACGAAGATCAATTTTAGTAAAGAACTGGGCACCACTCAATTCATCCAAGAGGTCATCAATGAAAGTAATTGGAAATGTGTATTTAATGGTGAGTTTGTTGATGGAATGGAAGTCAGGAAACATGCACCAATAAACTTATTTATTAAGGACCATGACCACAGGAGAAGATTAGGGACTCGTACTAGTGCAGATAACACCTGCGTTGAGCAGTTCTTGAACTATTTTATCAATTTCATTTTTTTGGGAAAAGGGGTGATGATAGGGACTGATATTGGGAGGAAATATTCCTGGGACAAGGGGAATGGAATGATAATGAACACCATGGGAAGGAGGGATTCCCTGGGGAGTGGAAAAAAACACTTGATGTTTAGAGAGGATGGATTGGAGGTCCTGCGGCACAACGGGTGTCTTAATGGCTTGTATGGAAGGGAGTTGGGAAATAATGCTAGAATGACCTTTTTTTAGTAGCTTTTCCATGTGATGGGAACTAATGATCTCCGGGGAACTATCGATGATTCCTTGGAACTTATATTATTGTCCCTCTTGGTCAAATTGCATGGTTAATTCCTTAAAATCCATGAGAATTGGACCCAAAGTCCCTAGCCATTTTACACCAAACACAATGTCACAACTGCCCATGTCGATAGAAAGCATATGAGATTTTAGATGGTATTCACCAATTTGGAGACACACATTTTCACAACGCCCTCCACATTTCATGGACCCACCATTAGCAATCATGATTTGGAAATTATTGATTGCATGGATATAACAATTAGTTTCTTGGGCAATGCGGAGATGAATAAAATTATGGTTTCTTCTAATACCAAAAAGAATGATGACCTTCCTATGCTTGATGTAACTAATTATCTTGAGGGTTTGGGGAGAAGAGAATCCAATGAGATCATTTAGGGAAATGACCAGGTCTACTTCAAGAGCATCTGAGGGAGGAGTTGTGTCAATGGGTTCAGGTGACACAGACACAATGGGAGCCTCAACATCTTCTTCTAAAACATCCTTCAATATGGCCATAAAAATATTTTGTTCCTTACACTTGTGTCCCAAAAAATATTTGTCATCACAATTATAACAAAGTCCTTTGAGTTGGTGTTCATCCATTTCGTCCTTGGTCAATTTCTGGATCTTTAGTGGAGTAGAAGGAGGAGTGGGAGTTATTGGTTTAGTGTGAGGAATAAAGGAGGGTTTGTGGTTTTGAGAAGAGACAACATGTTGTGCTTCATTAGCTATTTTGGTAGAATCCGGCCAACTCTGAGGTCGAACCATGAGGACATGAGAATGAATCTCATACTTGAGGCCATTGAGAAAACATTCCCGGAAAAAAGAATCAAACATGCCCTCTGTACAAAAATCTAGTCGCTCAGAAGAAACTATAAAGTCTTACACTCTTCTAGATTGTTTCAACTTTGTCAAACAACCTAAATGGTTGGTGTTAGTGTCAAAGAGTTCATAAATATATGCCACCAAGTGTGTCGAAGCCACATACCCTTGGCGGGATTTTTTTCTCCATTGCCACCATTGTCAATGTTCTTTATCTAGATGGAGAACACCATACCAGAGTTTGGCCAACTCATCCATAATGCCATATAAAGATAAATAATGTTCCATTTGAGCTACCCAACCAGTGGGATCCAATCCATCAAATTTGGTCACATCCACATGAAAAAGGCATAGGTCACACTGAAAGTGATAGGGATGAAAATTATGGGAATGAGAGGAAGTTTCAGCTTCGATATGCAAAGGTGGGTTAGATAAGAGAAGATCTGCAGGGATATGCAACTTGGTGCAGATCGTCGTAGCAACAGATTCAACATGGTTAGTAATGTCTTATTTGAGATATTGTTTGGCTTCCTCGATTGAGGCAGCGACTAAAGCAACATTGGAGGAATGCATTTTTTGATTGATGGAGAGAATATTGGCACTGAGTTGTCGCACTTCATGTTGGGTTTCTGTGAAATTAGAGTGCAAGGAATTGAAGTGAGCTTCCAAGTCTTGGCTACGGGTATGGGACATGATGACGATGGAACATGAAAAGGGGCGAGTGGAACCACACAGAAAATGGGTTATAGATGAAGTGTATTGAAACAATCAGAGAGACGAGTTGAATCCAGTGGGGTAAATCCCAAATAAAGGTGTTGGAAGTGAGTTGGGTCCACAAAAATATATTTTCTGAAAAGTGAGAGGTATGACTGTGATAAGGGTGAAGAGAAAAATCCAATGGAATAGGTATCATGTAATATCCCTAAGGCCTAACCCAATTGTAAATGTAAATGCAAATGTACTTAAGCTGGTGAGTTGTTTGTCATCATTTTGTATGCACCTTTCATGGCATAGTGCGTGCATGTACTGCGCAATGAAATGATGAAGTGTGCACATTCCAGGATACTGCGCACAACATATTAAGTGGGTGCCATTGTGAGGCCACCAAGCCTTTGTGTATATGGTATGTTTTATAGGCTAATGAGATAGTTATTATAAGCTAGGATGCTTATGTTTTGATTAGGCCAGAGAGCCTATATGTTAAAGGCCAGTGTGCCTATTTTTGTATTTGTCTCATAATTAATATAAAATACATCGTTGCACATAAACTGACCACGATAAAATATATGGGGGACTAAACTCCACTGGTTAGGGAAAGGGAGGGGTTAAGTTAAGGAAAGGGGCTAAGCTAGGTAGCTTAAGCCAAAAAGGAATATCATATTAACATTTCTTAAATATAAAGTATGGATAATTATTTTATCCTAAGTTCTAAAGTTGGGGACAAGTGGGCCAAAGTAGCTCCCAACATGACAGGTGTCAAGTTGGGGACATGCATACATATTGCTAGGACTTAGTTCATTTCATATCATCATTCTTCCATCATTCAGGAGGATTCCATGAGCATTCACACACCCATTGAGCTATCTTTCGTATTTTCATGACTGTACCTGAACTTGTATCCATAGCCATTTTATGTTGGTATATTTGGTTATCTTGGGAGCTGGACTGAAGAAGCAGGTTGTCAGGCCCATGGGATATTGAAGAGGTGGGTTTTCAGGCCTGTGAGAAATTCTCTAGGTGAGAGAATTGTTGGGAAATGATTACATGAAGGTGCTAAGCTACAACTATAGTGCTCTGAGACTTCATGTATGGCCTATTGTCGAAGCCCGGAAAGGAAGTGGGGCAACCGAAGGACTGTTGAGCAGAGAAGGGGCACACTTCTTGGGTGGGATAAGCATGTGGGGAATGAGGGACTGTAGGTTGTTAGTTTGAGTTGGTGCCTAAGATAGAGTCTTTCCTGTTGTATATGAGCCTTTAGCCTGGTTAGGAATCCCTTTACTCGAGTGGATTTTAGTCCCAACTCGGGGGTGACTCACTATTGAGAGTGATGAACAATGTGGTCTAAGGCTAGGAGTGTCATGGACGGTCAACACGTAGTTTGTGACATTATTACCAATATAAGTGTCAATTGGGTGATAAATTTACATATTGCATTGTTATTCATGTGCTTATCTTTATGGGTTTATCTTATGTGTGTTTATAACTGTCTATAAATATATGGGTACTTCCTATATATGTTGCATGTATATGTTTACTGTCATTTTAGTATGAATCTGTGCATTTACATAACGTATTTGTCTGTCTACATTTATATATATATATATGCTTCCGCAAGAGTTTTGTGTATGTATGTTTTAATTACATGTAGTTTGAAAAATTTATGTGGCATAGCTCAGTTGCATATTGGGTATGTTACAGTATGTTCTGCAAGGAGAGAACAATAAGAGTTCTTTGGTGTAGCATGGCCCGACATGGATGGTCGAGGATGTTACAAATTGGTATCAGAGCTTTAGTTTTCAACACTGAGCCTAGATGGGCTGAACAAGTTGAGTTGAAGCAAAATGTCACAGATGATTTATTTCGATGTGGCCAAGTTTCAGTTTGTAGAGCATCCATGGTAAAAACATAAGAACAATTGGGCGGAATTGGGGAAAAGCCCCATTTTCTATTTTTAAATTCATGAGAAAATGGGGAAATTCGACCAAGTGGTGAGATACTATTTTTTTAATATCTGTTCTAGCAAATTCAGACCTGGAATTGGTCGAATTTGAAGGTACAAAGAAGCCATAATAGTTGGAGCGAGTTTTATAATTAAAATTCTCAATTCGCGAATTGATTTTTTGATAAATTCGTTCCAGAAATGTCAACCCACAACGATTTGTTGTTACAGAGGTTAAACTGGTGTTATCTGGTGAAATTGAACAAATTTCATAGTTGCAGAATGTCTATGGTAAATTGGGGAAAAAGTTAAGCAAAAGCCCCAATTTCTACAGCAGAATTCACTAGGAATTGTTGCGCATAAAAATGAGTGTGCGCAGGAGGGCACACTAAAAATACATGATGCACAATGAAAAGCTTGTGATAGGTAAAATTAGGCACTACAAGGCAAGATATTGGCGAGTTGGCATGTGCGCTAAATTTTTGTGCCATGCGGAAAAATGTTAGTGTGCAGGTGTGTGCACTAAATTTCAGTGTCACACGGAAAAATGTTAGTGTGTGGGCGTGCACGCTAAATTTCGGTGCCACGCAGAAAAATGTTGGTGTACATGACCGCGTGATAAATTTAGCATTGTGTGGTGTGCACACACATAATAATGAAGTGCATGGTGTGTGCAGTGTTGGCACAACGCAATGGAGTATGGTAGTTGTGCATGCAATGTAGGTAAATGTGGTCACACGACAATTTAGTGAATGGTGCACGCAAAGTATTCGTGTGTGGTGGGGCATACTAAACTTTGGGATGGTGCAACACATCGAGTGAAATGTGCATGGAATATTAACGCACAGTACAAAAACTAGGTGCGGTGGATATTGGTGCATGGTACAAAAACTACGCGTGGTGGATATCAGTGCACGGTCCTAAAACTGTGCACGGTGGATATTGGTGCCTGACATAAACGTAGTGCGTGCAAGTTATTGACGCAACAGAGAAGTGATACACAATTGTTTTAAAGTGTGCGAAGAATGATTTACCTTGTTTTATCGATGCAAATGGTAAATACGAGTGCACAGATTGAAATTTTTGCACGTGAAGTTGTGAGAAGGGTGAACAACAATAGAAAACCAGTGATTTTCTACGATGTTTTATATCATTTGAACGTCATCTTTTTGCAACGCATTTTTGAGGGCCTTAAGAGAATTTTTAGCAACTCAAAAACCATGAGACAGAGGTGTAACAAAAGTACACTCTGTCTCTGCAACTCAAATAAGAGAGCTCGGAGAGATCTTTCTAATGGTGTAAATTGTTCATCAAATGGAGCTTTTATGAGAAAGTTGCAGCACAATCAGTGAAGGGTAAATTTTAATACCCCACTAACTTCAAAGAGCCATAACTTTCTTCTTCGGAATCGGATTGAGGTGTAGGAGTAGTCAATGGAAATATATTGAGCCATAGAAGACAATTCCAAAGTTCAATTAAATTTATGGGCATGTTAAAATTGTTTAATATGGAAAATAAGGAACCTGTAGCATATCAGTTACAATATGGTATATTGGCCTAGAACTTTAGCAGGTTGTAACTAGCAGCCAAGTACCCAGAAAGAGATGAAACTTGGACAAAGTGTCCATAATATGTATATGAGGAAACCCAATTGAGATCCTATAAAAATTCCAAAGGAGTAGGTGCAAAAATGCATAATTACAGCACAAAGTTGCGCCAAGTTGAAAAACAAATGAATGGAAAAGTTAATGGACAATTTTGAAATAACCATAACTTTCTGCTCAAGACTCAGAATTGAGCATGGGAGTAGGTGTTGGAAAGGTATCGGATAGTGGAATCTAAATATCCACCCATAAAATTGATCTAGGCATTGAATTTTCCAGGAAATCAGAAGAAAGAGTTATGATATATTATTGAACCAAAATGGTTCATATTTTTCATGAAATTGTTGAAATGGTTAGCCTGACAAAGTTTTGTTGGCTGCACATTTTGCAGAGTTAAAAAAAACTAGATCAGATCAATATCGGCATAGAGTCTAGAGTAATAAAAGAGGCACAAGGGACTTACAACCATAAATATGAAATTAGAGGGATGGATGTCTATTTGGGCATGGAAGGAACAAACTCCAATGGACATGGAGATGAAAGGAATGGAAACATGAATATGGCAGAGACCATTAAAAAATTGCAAAAGGATTTCCAAAGCCATAAAGATGATAATGAAAGGATTATGAGATCCAAGGAGCAGAAGGATGACTGAACATGAAATTATTGCAGAGCTTGAACATAATAGAAAATAAATTGGACAAGGAGAGTGGTTCAAGCAAACCAGGAAGTCACAGGATTTCTGATGAGAAAAGAAAATATAGAAGTGTTAACAGACATCACCACCACTCCCCGAGGCATTCCAATAAGAGATCACATAACAACTCGAGTCAATCCCTTGTCAAAAAGCATAAGAGGTCTGGGGTGGATGAACTATGTGGAGAAATTAACAAAATCAAACCTCCTACATTTGATGGTGAGCACAAGAAGGATGAAGATGCAGAGGCATGGCTGCTAGGCATGAGAAAGTATTTCCAATTGCATAATTATTCTTCTCATGCAGAAGGTAGAATTTCCATATATCAACTCAAAGGAAAAGAATCCATGTGGTGGGATCAATTTGTGAAGGTGCAACACATCAAAAAGAAAAGTTTTAGTTGTAGGGATTTCAAGAATTATTTTGAGAAGAAATACTTGACTAAGAGATACTATGACAAGAAAATGAAAGAATTCTTTGAGCTCAAGCTTGGGAGTATGACCATAGATGAATATGAGAGAAGGTTTTTAGAACTGTTGAAGTATGTATCTTTCATCAAGGAGGAGACAATTAATATTCAAAGGTATTTGAGTGGTTTTCCATCCTTCATCAGTGACAAAATACAGTATGATGATCCCAAGACATTGGATGAGACCATAAGGTGAGATAAATTCCTTTATGATCAGAAAAAATCAAGGCCAACTTTCCAAAAATCCTGGGAAGACAAAAAGAAATTCAAGGTGGATCAGAGGAAGAAGGGAGCTAAGCCACCATTATTCAAAAATAATGCACAGGGACAACAAACTCGTGGAGAGACCAGAACGATTGAAACAAGGGGTCAAAGTTCAAGGAAACCACCTATTCAATGTTGGGGTTGTAAAGTAGATCACATGTTCATAGATTGTCCTCATAGAGGTGAAAAAGGGAGGATTGTTCACAATGTACAACAATCTAAAACAGTGGAGGACATGGGCAGAAATGCGCCAAGGATCTATACAACCCTAGACAACAATCAAGAAGAGTATCAGTCACATATGATTGAAGTGGAAGGTATGATCAACAACCAAACCATTGCTATTTTAATTGATTCAGGAGATATTCATAGTTATATAGATCCTAATATGGTGGAAAGTTTACATTTTCCAAGAAGCAAGCATGGAAAATCTTGGTTAGTGCAGCTAGCTACCGGAGCCAAAAGAAAAGTTAATGAGATGGTTAAGTCATGTCTTGTGAACATGAATGGGTTGAACACCAGGGCATATTTGAACATCTTATCTTTAGGTTCCTATGACTGACTAATTGGAATGGATTGGTTGGACCAACATCATGCCATCCTAGACTGTCATAACAAGGCCTTTACCTGCTTGGATGAGGAAGGGACCCTAAGGAAGGTGCAAGGAGTTCCTAGGGAAGTAACCATCAGAGATATTTCAGCATTGCAGCTGAAGAAATGTTACAGAAAAGGGTGTCAAATATTTGCAGCTCATATGGAGAAGACACCTAAAGATAAGGTGCCAAATTTGGAAGATTATGCAGTCATGGAATATTTTGAATATGTGTTCAAGGAGGTACTAGGACTACCCCCAAAGAGAGACATTTATTTCTCTATAAATCTAATGCCTAGAGCAGATCTAGTGTCAAAGACTCCTTACAGAATGAGTACACCAGAGATGAAGGAGTTGCAAATGCAGCTTGAAGAAATTCTGAAGAAGGGGTATATATGCCCAAGTGTGTCACCTTGGGGTGCCCCAGTCTTGTTTGTGAAGAAGAAACATGGGACATTAAGATTGTGCATTGATTTCAGACAATTGAATAAAGTGATTGTTAAGAACAAGTATCCTCTGCCAGCGATTGTTGATCTTTTTGATCAATTGAAGGATGCAAAGATCTTTTCAAAGATAGATATCAACTCAGGATACCATCAGGTAAGGATTAAAGAGGGGGATATCAGGAAGACCACCTTCAAGACAAGGTATGGTCATTATGATTTCATAGTGGTGCCATTTGGTTTGTCAAATGCACCATCTGTTTTCATGTTCTTAATGAATGGTGTTTTTCGAGAATATTTAGACAAGTTTGTCATTGTATTTTTGGATGAAATTATTATATACTCTAAGTCGGAAGAAGAGCATGAGCATCATTTGAGAATGGTGTTGCAAGTATGAAGGGAGCATGAATTGTATTCCAAATTGAGCAAGTGCTCATTTTATCATAAGCAAAATCATTATTTGGGGCATATTATTTCAAAGGATGGGATGGCAGTGGATCCTAAGAAGATAGAAGCCATTAGAGAATGGTCAGTGCGAAATAATGTGATAGAGGTCGTATCATTCATGGGCCTTGAAGGATACAACACAATATTTATTGAAGGATTTTCAAATATTGCACACCCAATCACTTCCTTACAAAGAAAGGGTGTGAAGTTTCAGTGGACATTGGATTGTGAAAAGATTTTTCAACACTTGAAACAATTGTTAAAAAGTGCTCCAATACTAAGGATTGCAAACCCAAATGAAGACTTCATTGTATGCATAGATGCATGTAAAGAGGGACTTGGTGGAGTCCTCAGTCAAAATGGGTTTGTTATATGTCATGAATCAAGGAAGTTGAAGGAGCATGAAAGACACTATGCCACTCATAATTTGGAGTTGGAAGCCATAGTGCATGCCTTGAGGAAATAGAGACCCTACCTCATGGGGAAAAGGTTTGAGCTAAGCGAAAACCATAATGGTATGAAATATTCATTTGATTAGCCAAATCTAAATGCTAGGCAAAGCAAATGGTTAGAATTTTTGAGCAAATATGAATTTGATATAAAGCATATCAAGGGGAAAGAGAACAAAGTGGTTGATGAACTTAGTATAAGAGTGCATGAAATGCATGATACATCCATTATCATGTACCAATTAGATTTAAAACCCATAATTATAGAGGTTGTCAAATCAGATTTGCAATATAAGGAATTAGTGGAAGAATTACAACAAGGTATTTTGTAGTAGAAAATTGAGGAATACAAGCTAGATAATGATGAAATTCTCATGTACAGGGGAAGAATTTATGTACCAAATTCTCAGCAATTGAAAAGTCTGATATTTAGAGAAATGCATAATGTACCTTATGTTGGGAACCCAGGATATTAGAAAACTATTGTAGTTGTCAAGAGACAATATTATTGGTCATGCATGAAGAAAGAGGTTGTTGATTTTATTGCCAGATGTTTGGAATGTCAAAAAGTAATGGCTAAGAATAGACACCCAACTGGTTTGCTACAACTATTACCCATTCTTGAGTGGAAGTGGGAAGTTGTGACAATGGATTTCATCACCAAACTTCCCAGAACAAACAAGAAACATGATTTTATCATGGTAGTGGTGGATAAGCTTACTAAAGCTTCCCATTTTGTTCCAGGTAAGATCACTCACAAGGCAGCTAGCATTGTTGATGTTTTATGAAGGAAATTACCAGATTACATGACATACCAAAGACAATTGTGTCTGACAGAGATCCAAAATTTACCTCAAAATTTTGGAAAGGATTATTTAATGGATTTGGAACAAATTTAAATTTTAGTACGGCTTATCATCCAGAATCAGATGGACAAATAGAGAGGGTGAATCACATGATTGAGTACATGTTAAGATTGCATGTGATGGATAAACCATCAAAATGGGAAGACTACCTACACTTGGTGGATGTTTCTTATAACAATGGGTACCAAGCATCTCTAAAGATGAGCCCATTTGAGGAACTTTATGGTAGAAAGTGAAACACACTAGTAAGTTGGGATAACCCAGTAGACAGAGTAGTGGTTGGGCCAAATTTGCTCAGGGAGATGGAGGAGAAAATGATAAAAAAAAAACAATTTAAATCCTACCCAAGACATGCAGAAAAGTTATGCTGATAAGGGAATAACTCACAGGGAATTTAAGGTGGGTGATCATGTATTCTTGAAAGTGAAAGCTAACAGAAGTTCCCTGAAGTTGGGAAATTGTTCAAAGTTGGCATCTCACTATTGTGGTTCATTTGAAATCCTAGAGGGGATTGGTCCAGTTGCTTATGTGATTGCATTTCCTGCATCTATGTCTGTTCATAATGTATTCCATGTATATTTTCTCAAGAAATATATACCTGATGCTAATCATGTTATTTATTGGAATTTGATTTAGGTGGAACAAGAAGGTTCTTTCCAAGTGCATCCGATATGCATTCTGGACTGGAAAATCAAACATCTCCGGAATTGATCCATAGGGCTTGTAAAGGTCCAATGGACCTGGTATTGTCCTGAGGACGCTACTTGGGAACATGAGGATACAATGCGAGAAGAATACCCGCATCTTTTTTAGGATTTTTGAAATTTTGTTGTACATGGGTACATGATGCACTGAGGATAGTGCATAAATAAGGAGAGGGGATTGTAATATCCCTAAGGACGAACCCAATTGTAAATGTAAATGAAAATGTAATTAAGATGGTGAGTTTTCTGACATCATTTTGTATGCACCTTTCATGGCATAGAGCATGCATGTACTGTGCAGTGAAATGATGAAGTGTGCACATTCCAGGATACCGCGCGCAACATCTTAAGTGCGCGTGATTGTGAGGCCACCGAGCCTTTGTGTATATGGTATGTTTTATAGGTTGGTGAGACAGTTATTATAAGCTAGTATGCTTATGTTTTGATTAGGTAGGAGAGCCTAGATGTTAAAGGTCGGTGTGCCTATTTTTGTATATGTCTCATAATTAATATAAAATACATCATTGCACGTAGACCGACCACGATAAAAGAGATGGGGGACTAAACTCCACTAGTTAGGGAAAGGGAGGGGCTAAGTTAAGGAAAGGGGATAAGCTAGGGAGATTAAGCCAAAAAAGAATATTATATTAATATTTCTTAAATATAAAGTATGGATAATTATTTTATCCTAAGTTCTAAGGTTTGGGACAAGTGAGCCGAAGTAGCTCCCAACATAACAAGTGTAGAGTTGGGGACATGCATACATATTGTTGGGACTTAGTTCATTTCCTATCATCATTCTTCCACCATTCAGGGGGGGTTCCATGAGCATTCACACACTCATTGAGCTATCTTTCGTATTTTCATGATTGTACCTGAACTTGTATCCATAGCCATTTTATGTTGGGATATCTGGTTAGCTTGGGAGTTGGACTAAAGAAGCGGGTTGTCATGCCCGTGGGGATATTGAAGAGGTGATTTTTCAGCCCCATGATCAATTCTATGGGTGAGATAATTGATGGAAATTGATTTCCTGAAGGTCCTAAACTGTAGCTATAGTGGTCTGAGACTTCCTGTCTGGAATGTTGTTGAAGCTCGGAAAGGAAGTGGGGCAGCCAAAGGACTATTGAGCAGAGAAGGGGCACACCTCCTAGGTGGGACAAGCATATGGGGAAATAGGGACTATAGGTTGTGATTTTGAGTTGATGCCTGAGATGGATTCTTTCATGTTGTCTATGATCCTTTAGCTTGGTTAGGAATCCCTTTACCCGGGTGGAGTTTAGTCCTAGCTCGGGGGTGACTCATTGTTGAGAGTGATGAACAATGTGGTATAAGGCTAGGAGGTTCGTGGAAGGTTTGCACATAGTTGATGACATTCTTACCAATATAAGTGCCAATTGGGTGATAAATTTACATGCTACATTGTTATTTATGTGCTTATATTCATGGGTTTATCTTATGTGTGTTTATAAATGTCTATAAATTTATGGGTACTTCTTGTATATGTTGCATGTATATGTTTACTATAATTTTAGTATGAATCTGTGCATTTACATAAGGTATTTGTTTGTCTATGTTTATATATATATATATATATATATATATGCTTCCACAAGAGTTCTGTGTGTGTATGTTTTAACTGCACGTAGATCGAAAAATTTATGTGGCATAGCTCAGTTGCATACTGGGTATGTTACAGTATGTTCTACAGAGAGAGAATAGTAAGAGTTCTTTGGTGTAGCATGGCTCGTCATGGATAGCCAGGGATGCTACATATCAAATAATAGTGCCAACAGGATCAAAAATTTTATTTTCGCTCCTGCGGTGTTATACTACGATCTGAATAATATTGCAATGATGAAATGTCCAAATGCTTAACAGGAAGAAATGTGTAGTAATTTCACAACTCGAATGCAGGAGACACAGTTGCAGCACAATAGATATTGTTTTTTCTATTTTCATTTCCATCCTAAGGGTCAGGTATTCAAGGGTTCTACAGACAAGGGTTTACCCTGTGCTATAGCTCTCTAATATACATGCGAGGTCTAACAGTAGTACTCGACTCAATATTATCTCAGGGCACCAACTAAGGAGGCAAGATTGTACCCTTAGTTGTACTATCCGACTACCTAGGTACTAGAGAGTATCTTCCAGAGTGATGTTCTCGGTGGAACTATAGTAGTGAGGGGGTCGATCGGTTTATCTATGAAGGGCTTCAGGAGATCTAGGTCAATCCATCTACAGGTGATGTCTGATGTGCTACCACTCGAAGGGGTACCAATAGGGGTTACAAGGGTGTCCAACATATGTGCACTTAAGTACCACTTGTATTTCCTGTGTGTATGAATCCCTGACCATAGGTTTATGCATGTAATGACAGATCTCTATAGCTTAAAGACCTTGTAATACATCTCTACGCTGAAAAAATTTAACCCACAATTTTCTGCCAAGGAAGGTTCTCTGATGCCACTTGTAATATTCCAGATATAAAAAGTATGCATAATAGAAATAAATATCTAGAAATGAAATATGAACAACGATATAAACATAACAACACCACGATAGTACCAAAATGATAACAAAATAACACCAGAAATATCACTTTGATTACCAAGAGAAATGTTCACTTGCCTCTTTGAGGGGGAAACCTCCAACAGAGTAGAGCTCTATTACAATAATATCCAAGACAAAATTTCTTGTACCCTCAACTCCTTTTTATACTAAATATGTCTATCAAAAGAAACATATAGAGGAAGATCCTTCTAGAAGTGGAATCTTCTATTAGGTCTTCTTACATTGGACTTAGTCTTCCTTATTGCTAGGCCTTATTAATATTGACCTTTATTACATGGAAATATATTATTATACCTACGTGAGGGGTTAGGTCCATAACACACCATAACATGCAAACCATTCCCGGGATCGACAAACAGTCAGTTTTGTTGGACTCCTGACACTATATTCCAACTAGGGCACCTCTCTCCTATCATTCTATTTCCTGTGAGTGTTTGTTAGAGGATATTTGGAACTATGTTTTTTCTTAGTGAGGCACAATGAAAATACGACACAAGGGGTCAAATTTCACAATCCCTTTGTCGAATGATTGTGTGCACCATGTTCGCATGGGAGTTGGCCATATGGACCTTCCAGAGCTTATGGAACTCAGTTACATCACCTAGTTGTGATTTTGTGCCCCCAGACTAAATTGTCATTGTCTCCCTGAATGGATTGAGGAGGGAAGTTGCAACTTGACATAACACACAAACCGTGCATCATATCAATGAACCATCAGTTTTGTTAGACTCCTGGCACCATAGTCCAGCTAGGGGGACCCCTCTTCTATGATTCTATAAGCTGAAAAAAAAATATCTTAGAGGATCTCCTCAACTATATTTTTTCTCAGTTAGGCACAATGCAAATCTAACATAGGGGGTCAACTTTCAAGACCCCTGTTTTAGGAGATTGTGGGCATTGTGGTCCCATGAGTTTTGGACATACATACCTTCTGGAGCTTACAGAACTTAGTTACATCGTTCGATTATGATTTTGTACCCCCAGACCAAATTGTCATTATGTCTCTAAATGGATTCAGTAGGTGAATTGCAACACACCATAACACACAATCCATGCCTCGGATCGAAAAACCGTCAATTTTGTTGGACTCCTAGAATTGGATTCCAGCTAGGGGGACCCCTCTCCTATGATTTTTTCACTCGTAAAAGTGTTTGTTAGAGGATTTTTGGAACTAGGGTTTTTCTCAGTGAGGAACAATCCAAATCTGACACAGGGGGTCAACTTTCACAATCCATGTGTCTGGACATTATGGGCACCGTGATCGAGTGGGTGTTGTCAATATAGACCTTTTGAAGCTTATGGAACTTAGATACGTCACCCGGTTGTGATTTTGTGCCCCTTGACCAAATTGTCATTGTCTCCCTGAATGGATTCAGGAGGTGAGTTGAAACTCAACATAAAATGAAAACCATGCCTTGGATCGATGAATCGTCAGTTTTGTTGGACTCCTGGTACCATATCCCATCTAGGGGGACCCCTCTCCTTTGATTATGTTTCCCAGAAAAGTGTTTCCTAGAGGATGTCAGGAACTAGAGTTTTACTCAGTGAGGCACAATGCAAGTCCGACACAAGGGATCAACTTTCAAGACCCATGTGTGGGGATATTGTGGGCATGATGGTCCCATGGGTGTTCACCATATGAACATTTTGGAGCTTACAAAACTAATTTACATCACCCGATTGTGATTTTTTACCCCCAGACTAAATTTTCATTGTGTCCCTGAATGATTTCAGGAGGCAAATTGCAACATGCCATAACACACAACCCATGCCTATGATAAATGAACCATTAGTTCTATTGGAGTCATGGAACTGGATTCCAGCTATGGGTATCCCTCTCCTATGATTTCGTTGCCAGTAAAACTGCTTGTTAGAGGACATCCAGAACTAGGGTTTTTCTCAGTGAGGCACAACGCAAATATAGCATAGCGGTTTGAATTTCACAAACCTTGTGGCAGGTGATTGTGGGCACCGTCGTCATATGGGCATTGAACATATGGACCTTATGGATCTTACTAAAATCAGTTACATCACATGGTTGTGTTTTTGAGCCATCGGAACAAATTGTCATTGTATCCTTGAATGGCTTCAGGAGACGAGTTGCAACTTGACATAACATGCAAATCGTGCCTGAGATCGATGTATAGGAAGTTCCATTGCCCTCCTGGAACCAGATCCCAGCTAGGGGGAACCCTCTCCTATGATTCCATTTCTCGAAAAAGTGTTTTTTAGAGGATCTTCGGAACTAGAGTTTTTCTCAGCTAGGAACAATGCAAATCTGACACATGGGGTCAACTTTCAAGATCCCTGTGTCAGATGATTATGGGCATCATGGTCTCATGGGAATTATCCATAGGGACCTTTAGGATCTTACAGAACTCAATTACATCACTCGATTGTGATTTTGTACCCTCAAACCAAATTTTCATTGTGTCTCTGACTGGCTTTAGGAGGTGAATTGCAGCATGCCATAACAAACAAACCATGTCTCGGATCGACGAACCATGATTTCCATTTGACTCCTACCACGATATTATAGCTAGGGGGGGGGCTCTCTTATGATTCCATCACCCCAAAAAAGTGTTTTTTAGAGGATATTTGGAACTAGGGTTTTGCTCAGTGAGGCATAATGCAAATCCAACATAGGGGGTCGACTTTCACAACCCCTTTGTTGGGATATTTTGGGAACCATGGTCACAAGGCAAGACATGCTAAGGTAAGGTATGGAATTTCAAGGCAAGGAAATGGAATTTCAAGTCAAGGCAAGGACTTTCAAGGAAAGGCATGACATGTCAAGGAAAGGAATGTTAAGGAAAGGCAAGGCATGTTAGGGAAAGGCATGTCAAGGAACGAAAGGCAAGAAAAGAAATGTCAAGGCAAGGAATAGCATGTTAAGGCAAGGAATGGAAAGGAAAGTCAAGGGAATGCATGGAAAGGAAAGGAATGGCATGAAAATTCATGGTAAGGTAGTACAAAGAATGGGAAGGAAAGAAAAGGAATGGCATGTCAAGGCAAGCCATGACAAGGCAAGGCAAGACATGACAAGGAAAAGAAATGCAATGCATGACAAGGAAAGGCATGGTAACGCACAAAAACACATGACAAAGCATGGAAAGGAAATACAAGGCATGGTATGTCAAGGAAAGGCATGACATGTCAAGGTAAGGCAATCCATGGAAAGGAATGGCAAGGAATGCATGGCATGCCAAGGAAAGGTATGGCATGTCAAGGTAAGGCAATGCATGGAATTTCAAGGAAAGGAAAGGAAAGGAAACACATGGCATTTCAAGGAAAGGAAAGGCATGACATGTCAAGGAAATTCAAGGCATGGCTTGTCAAGGAAAGGCATGACAAGGCTAGGCATGGAATGTCAAGGAAAGGCATGACATATCAAGGCAAGACAAGGCATGGAATGTCAAGAAAAGGAAATACATGTCAAGGAAATGCCTAGGATTTCAAGGCAAGGAATCCATCCATTAGGTTTTTTTTCATGATAATTTGGCATGCACATAAGCCATACAGATACCGTGCATGACAATTTGGCATCCAAAAAATCCATAGGGATATTTTTCATGCTAATTTGGCATGCATAGAAGCCATAGGGATGCTGTGCATCCTAATTTGGCATGCATAAAATCCATAGGGCTATTGTGCATGATAATTTGGCATGGACACCATCCCAAGTTATGGTTTTATAATATGCATTCCATATTGGCATGCACACTAGACAATATGGCTGGTATGCATTCCAATTTGACATGCAAAGCAACCCTAAAGCTGGTGTGCATGCCAAATTGGCATGCACACTAAAATTCCTAACCTAACCTTCCTAACCTAAAGTATATCATATATAAAGGGAGGGGAGGCTCCCATCATATATATATGATCTAACTCATTTATGGAGGAAGCATCTCTGAGGTATACAAATACTATTCTGGAGAAAAAACTTAAATCTATTTTGGGGAACAACTTAACTCTATTCTGGAGCAACAAATTAACTCTATTATGAGGCAGCAACTAGGCTACTCTAGGCAACAACTAACAACTGATAAATATTTCTGTAACATCTATTTTACTCTATTCTAAGAGATATTTTGGACAACAAATGAGGCATTTCTGTAACTACTGATATCCATGTTCTAGATAGAAATTAAAGGTTTTCCTAGAAAGAAACTCAATGGAATATTTGAGTCAGCCTTAAGGGAACATTTGGGACAACAAAATTTACAACAAGAGATATAGGTCAGAGGTAAGATCATGGTGAAGCATCTAAGAAAGGTGAAGACAAAAAAACAATAGTAAGAACTATTGTCTTAGTACTGTTGTCTTAGTGATATTGTCTTATATATCTCTTTCTATAAGAGTCTTGTAAGTTCATTATACTTGTTTGATTGATCAATGTATCACAAGAAGTAGTTTGTTGGGTTTTCTTCCCCTTGAGGGTTTCCTAGGATAAATACTTGTGTCTTTGTGAATGATTGGTCTTCCTATGATTCTTATGCTTCAGTTTATCATTAAAAGTTTTAAAAGAACGTTAATTTTATCTTCTCTATCTATTTATGCTTGAAAATTAACAAGAATGAACAACATGACCTTGAAATATTGAAATGGGGTGGTTTCACATCTATTTGTTTCAATTATGTCAACTGAGATCTACCTGGATTAAACAGGGCAGATTCTAGGAGCCCATCATCCCGAACCGATATCATGAAATTGTTCTGGCACAAATTTCCAACATTAGCAATTTCATCACTTCTAAGTAAAGGGTTCAAGATGCATTTTTCTTGACAAGATGATTTCATGTTCCCTTGAAACTGCAGTTGTTTCATCAATGTCTTACATGAACCAATAAATAATGGTTTTTTATTATCATGTTTTCTTGAAACTAACATTTTGAAAGGGTATATCTCCTTGAAATCTAAGTGCAAAATTCTTTTCTCACCCATTTTAGTTTCTCTTGCATTGGTAATATGAGTTAAAATATTGTTTAGATTCACCTTGTTCTTCATTTCAACTAAAGGAAAAGGAAAAGGTTGGGTTTGATCATACAATCTATTGTTCTTTTCTAGAATATCTACAGGACTTACAAATCAATATAGAACATCCAAGCTTGGGAATTTTGTTGTGACCTGATTAGATTTTTTTTGAAAGGAAGTTTCCTTTATTGCACCCGATGAGGCTAGATTTACAGGTAAAGTTAGTGAGATAGGAATCATTGAAAAAATCGGTGCTTGAATCTTCCCACTCACATCATCTTGGATACCTTCAGGGAGAAATACTCCTAGAACATTTTTAAGTGTACCAAACAATTGTTTTTTACATGGTGTACAAACTCCAATTTATCCATGATAATTTGTTTATTTGCTAAATTATTTATGGTACTTAATAGTTTTGAGAACCTTGCCAAATTGGTTATTGTAGAATCTCCAGAATGGGAAGATATAGAGAATTCTTAAGACTATTGTAAACATTGGTCCCCATTCATTTCATTGGTTAAGTGGTGGGTTCCAGGGCTAAATTGGAAATACATACTTAGCCCATTTTATTTAAGGTTGTTCATTGTAGAAATAATTTGACATGAAAATCTAAAATATGAATAATGGGTACTTTGTACCCCTAGATTTTCTTTTTTCTGAATTAACTAGCTCAGATATTGATGATACATCTCCATCCTTATTAAAAAGGGAGATATGTGTCTCCATAATAGGACGTAGTGATGTTTATTGATGTATGGTACTTATGTCATTCAACTCGCAAACTTGATCTTATAACTTATGCATATCAGACACTATGGTATGGGTAACACCCTGTTTGACACCCATAACATTGTATTGAGGATATGTAGATGAAACTAGATATCATGAAACTGTTATGGCACACATTTCCAAAATTAGCAATTTCATCACTTCCAAGTAAAGGGTTCAAGATGCATTTTTCTTGACAATCTGATTTCATGTTCCCTTGAAATTGCAGTTTCTTCATCATTGTATTACCTAAAAAACTGAATAATGGTTGTTGATTATCATGTTTTCTTGCAACTGATGTTTTGAAAGGCTATTTATCCTTGAAAGCAAAGTGAAAAATTATTTTCTCTACCATTTCAATTTCTCTTGCATTGCTAATATGAGTTAAAATTTTGTTTAGATTCACCTCGTTCTTCATTTCAACTAAAAGAGAAGGAAAAGGTTGGGTTTGAGAAAAAAAAAGCTATTGTTATTTTCCAGAGGATCTACAGGACTTACAAATCCCAAGCCTAGGAATTTTGTTGTGACATGATTATATTGTTTTTGAAAGGAAGTTTCCATTATTGCACCCGATGCGGCTAGATTTCTAGTTGAAGTAAGTGAGATAGGAATCATTAGAAAAATGGGTGCTTGAATATTCCCACTCATAGAATCTTGGATACCATCAGGGATAAATTCTCCTAGAACATTTTGAAGTGTACCAAACAATTTTTTTTACATGGTATACACAATCCAAATTCTGCATGATAATTTGTTGATATTCTAATTTCTTTATGGTACTTAGTAGTTTTGAGAATCTTTCCAAATTGGTTATTGCAGAATATCTAAATTGGAAGACATGGAGCTTGCTTGAAATTGTTGCAAACATTGGTCCCCATTCATTTCATTGGTTAAGTGGTGGCTTCTGGGCCAAAATTGGCAATACATGCTTAGCCCATTTTCTTTAAGGTCATTCATTGTAGAAAGAATTTGACATGAAGATCTAAGGATGAAGAATGGATACTCTATATCCATGGTATTTTTTTTTTCTAAATTAACCACCTCATATATTGATGATACATTTTCCACATCTCCTTCCTTATTAGAAAAGGAGATATGTGTCTCCACAATACGAGGTAGTGATTTTTATTGATGCTTGGTACTTATGTCATTCAAAATGAAAACTTGATCTTCTAACTTATGCATATCAGAGGCTATGGTATGGGTAACACCCTGTTTGACACACATAACGTTCTCTTAAGGATCTATAGATGAAACTAGACAACAAGAGCTTGATGGTTTCATTAGAGAAGTTGTGGGAGAACCTTTTTTAGAAACACTATTTTTCTCATATTCATAGGCCTTTAGTAATGAATTTTGATGAATCATTGAATATTCACTTGCTAACTCCTTAGTTTCCCATTTTATAGAAGTCTCTTGAATATCTAATTCTTGTCTTGCATGGAAAAAATTGTTTAAATGTAAAGATCTACCATACTGTAAAAAACAACCACAAATTTTTAGATGGAGACATTGTAACTGAGCTAAGTCCTTGATATGAAAGGGTTCTTGATAATTGAATTTGAAATAAATGAGGTGGTGAAACATCATATGGAGAATATCTCAACTGCTTATATGAATCGTCTTGCTCAGTGCATCCAATGCCATTAAAATATTTGGACTCATTTGATGGAACAAAATTCCACTAATTTTCACTTGCACTTAATGAAGATACAATTCTAATTAATCTAGAGATGTTAGAAGAATTGTTTGGTGCAGGAAAGTTGGTGGAAGTGCATCCAAACAAAAATTATTTGACACGTCCTATTTCAAGAATTTTCTTTAATTCATCTTGCAAATTTATATTTGGAATTTTCATCCTTGTGTTTTTGAAATAATTGGACAAAAACATGCCCAACCATGTTTGGTTCCCCAATGTCTATTTGTTTAAATTTCCCTTGCCTTTACAAATCCAAGTTCGATAATCCTTCTAAATATGAATTATGCTCATCCTCTTCAACATGCAACTGATCTGATAAAACAATATTTAATGGATCTTGCGATCCATTTCCAGTGATCATTGTGAGTCATGAGACCACATCTTGTTTGCGCATTTTATCAAACACATTGGGTGCATTCTCCACACTAACCTAGTTTGTTGGTTTTCCCTAATGAAATGTTTAATTATTGCTTCAATTTATTCACTAAGGTAATTCTCTTTCCATTCACATATGGATCCATATCTATCCCAAATTAACACTTAAATGTTGTTGTAATAATTCTTGGTGTTTATAGTCATAGTTTCCATGTGTTTATTATAGACAACAATGTGTTGGATGTCAAAAATAAAAGAAAGACCGATACAAATAGAGTGCAATAACAAAATTACACTAAACACTAGAACCATAGCTAGTTGCACACACAAATACCTTATTTAATAAAATTTCTGACCTCATTGTAGATTGGGGAATTGATATGAGTGTTCTTGTAGGTTACTAAAGTGATTTATATATGGTAGAGACCCCAACTCATAGTGAAGGATGACTATATCACCTCCTATAGAATCACTCCACAACTATTAAAGAATGATCTTTTCTTCTTCACACTTCTGAACTAGTTCCTCTATTACATCTAGCATCACTAGTGCCAATCCCAACAATAAATATGATGCCCAATAAAGTGTTAACTCACCTCCTAACCACTAGAAATGTAACTCAGGACAATGGGTCTTTCATTTTTAAGAAGTGGCATGATTTCCTCAAGAAAAATCAACCCTAGCCACAAGATATTGCACATAGACTGAAGGAAAACACCCAAACTCGGCCCTAACCATAATAGATTGCACCCAGCTAATGATAGAGGCACCCAGACTGAAGGAGAACACCCAAACTCATCCCTAGCCACAAAGTTGTATCTGTGGCCGTGAGATGTAGAGAATTAAGTCTCTGGTATGTTACCTTCACCATTTTCTTTGTTGTCTTGTTCCCTGTATCCGTTTTCATTGGAATGGTATTGTATGGGATAGCCTTTATCAATCGATCATGGGATAGGTGGCGTCTTTGGCGAGTGTTGATTCGCCATTTTGACACTTGTAGTATCCTATATTATCCTCTATCTAAGCCTATTTTACCTATGTTGTTTGTATATAATTGACCATTTCCTTCACAAACCTACTTTGTGACTTTGTCCATGTGCATAAAGAGGTAACTTATGTTAAAGCATGATTTTTTTTATTTTCTTGATTAAATTTGATTAAATGATTGATTATTTATGCTCCTAATCACTTTGACTCTTAAGAAACTTCATATGGTACTTCACTGATCCCATACTGCAACAATAGTTGTTGGTTGTGGAGCCT
>JZKD02S2180662.1:450729-461767 GCA_000966675.3 Picea glauca
GCATATCCCAGTCACACCCTCTGACATTTTCCTGTAGGATCCTCACATCTGGCTCTGCAGTACTATCACCTCCACTGCATTTCAAGTACTGTCATTTGGTAGCACTCTCCCCTACATGAGTTGTCCCATTCATAGTCCCCTTTGGCACTTTGACACTCATGCTACTTCACCCCCCTAGGGATGGGAGTCCTGATAGTCTCATGCATGTTCGAAAATCAACCACATACTCCTTCTCCTCATTATGCTAGTTTTCCCAATGGACTCTTAGGATATCTCCTCATGGTTCTCGTTTGACTGTGCCTCCACATTATCATTAACCCTCCATTTCATCCACAGTCAGTTTTCCCATCTGCAGATTTCCCTCCATTCATTTTCCTCATACAGAAACCCACCTATGGGGCCCACACCCTCCACCAGTTCTCCCCACAACTTGTGCCCTCACAGGCCAAGCCATCTTTCACTGGGGCACCCATTTCTGTATCTGCACACTTATCCCAAATTATTCTTTATTCATTTGGTAATTGTACAAAACCTTTTTATCCAACATTTACATAGCTTTATGTTGTCACCCTTCGCAACCTTCTTTTTTCCGGAAAATGAAACCCATGTCTCCCTTGGTTGGGGCACTCATTACCTTATACTCTCGTTGAAATTGTTCATAAACCCCTAGTATCCCAAAGTCCATGCACCTCCAATCTCTGAGTTTCTCCACTTTGTCACACCTTTGGCACAAGTTCACCCATGTCTAGTAATCCCCCTGATGCTAGATCCAGTTTCACGGTTTTTTCCACTCATACTTCACATATCCCCAACCAAGGGCAGTCTTGAGTCTCACCGCATATTGACTTCATCTATGTACCTCATCAGTTCATGATCTCATCCAGTGGATTTCATGAATCCCTTTGATTCTTGGAGTCACATCTCATTTTTTGTCGACATCAATGCAGTTTCTAGAAAGGCGATAGTATCTTGACTCTCATTACCTTTACAATGAGGAGTCTTGAATGACACAGAGAGAACCATAATTTCTCTCTGTTTTCATTGACCCCCATAACATTTGACGTCAACACACTCTCATGTTACGATGGGTCTTACTATGCGACTATTGCAATTATTTTTTACTCGCTGAAGACCTTTGAATTTGCTAGGCCATCAATGCATATGAGTCATCGACACTTCTTACAGGTATCCTTGTATCTATTTAGAGTATGTTCAGCATCATAATTGTCATTTTCCATTATCAAACCACCCCGAAGGGCACTGTAGTTATCTACATCATCATATAGCCTCAGTTACTATATTACATGTTTAAGTTACATGACATGAGCATGGGGCATGCCCGTCTCGTTTGTATACAACTTTTATTTTCCCTACCTAGAGAAAGGTTCGGTCCCACAGTTTCCCCTCTCCCTCTGACAGGTCGTTCTTGCATTTCCTCTCAACACTCTTTCTTACAATGGTACTCTCAGTAGAAGAAACAATTATGTATTTCGACTATACGTATGCTCCTAACCTCACACATCAGGGGGAATGTGTTATCACTGAAATTTCATCCGCAAATGGTCACAGGAATCTAGCATCTCCAAACACCTATTATTTCACCTACATTCTCAAAAATCATTTCCAAAAGGCACAAACTATACAACTAGTTATAAAATTAACATGTCCAGAAACACTACAGGAAGCGTGTGCACGTGCGTAGGCCAAAGAAGCCAAAAGAGTGCACATGCACCCGATGCATGACTGTGTATGATTAAAGTTGCGCACTCCTATGAATGACACATTTATGGTTCTTGGAGACCCTTCACCTACTTCTGGTTCAGATCCTAATTCGATTTGACCCTCAAATCTGAGTTGAATCTGAATGGGGGGATGTTCAAGGACCCAAAGGTGCCCTAAAGGGACCTTTGTTCACACTAAAGAACAGTCCGATAATGCCTCAAATATTTTCTATAAAATGAGGCCATGGGTGCACTACGAATTCAAGAATCTCATTGTATTGTTAAGTTGCCTCTATTCTCCTACAAGGAACCTCTTTCCTTCTTGGGGCATATTAGCATCATCTCATTAAGCGATTCACCTCACCTCTTGAGGGAATAATCTTGGATTTCTTCACCACTTCCTTTCTATTTTTTCATTTGTAAGAAGATCTCTCACATAGGGGACTCAAGAGCCCTCCCTTGGAGGAAGAAGAGATCCATAAGTCCCCCTTTTTATTTGGTGTTTTCCCACTAATATAATCTCTCCATTGGTGGTATGAATATTTGTCAATTGTTTAATTGATTTTGGTTCTAATTTCATTATGAATTTTAGTTTCATTTCTTTAGTTTTTATTAGCTTAGTTGTTTGTTTATTTCATGTGATTGATTCATTTGATTCATACACTAACCTCTATCCTGTCTAGCAAGACCAACTAGACTTGCAGGTGCCCCTCTTTTTCTCATTCAAGTGGCGAAAAGGATACAACACACAAGACTTCATCTCTCACCTTCATGTTCCATATAATGAAGTCTCTCAATCATATTGGATGTTTCCTATATTAAATAAGGTTTGATTGGAATTAAAAGCGTTATGATTGATTTATGTCTAAGACTGATTAAAGTAGATTGTTGATTACTATTTTCAATTGCTACAGGGAACAAGATATTAAGTTCATCTCTTCATTTCATGAGCCTATAATGAACAAACTTGTCATCTAAGAAAGATCCTTTTCAATTGAGTGTTTGTTTGAGAGATTTGTTATCAGTTTTATTTTTTGGGTTTAAATTTGTGTGAAGCATTCAGATATTATAGAAATAGAGTGTTATGTTATTAATTATTTCCTTCTTGAGCTAGATACAACAGACATAGATATGTTACATGTTTTTGGCAAATATAGTGTAACAACTCTTTTGATTATGAATATAGGATTGACATATAAATGAGTGTAATATACTAAGAATATTTATACACCAACAGTGAGAGAGCGACTAGATATAACTTTATATGAACTTATAAAAGTTTGGAAATTCAACACAAAAAAGGGGGAGGGATGACCTCACACTCATTTTTTTTTATTTTTTTGTTTTCTTTGTATAGTCAGTGAGCTTATGGGTTGCTTCTCATTGGGTACAGGTTGTTTAAAAAAAAAAATTTGTATAGTGGGAGCTAAATCCACCCCAAAATTATTACATTTAATTGGACAATAGTAGGTGCTAAATCCAATGTTGGATTTAGCACCTACTATTGGCCAAAAACATTATCCACTTATCCATCGTTTTAGCCACTACATCATTTCCAACCAAAATGAACATCTCCCCCTACATTTCAAAGGATTCATTCTTTATTGGAGTTTATAAGAGACCTCTACCCCATATCAATTATTTGTAATCCATCCTTGTTTACACCATCTCATCATGAGTTGGCTCCATCATTATAGAGAACCTTTATTTCTCTTTACGAAGTGACATTGTCCCAACACCCATTTTGTGTGCCTTCTTATATGTTAACCCTCCTCAAGTCCACAAGAATAAGCCTTTATTTGTATAGGTTATTTCTTTCTCTGTTGTTTCCATTACTACAATTTGTCTTTTAACCTATACTATCAACATAGGTCCTTGGATGGCCCGCAGGGGTGTAGACCGATTGGCAAGTGCCGTGTAAATGGAAGGAACTATGTAAATTGAGGTCTCAAGGTCGATTCTCACCCCGATTTACTCGGAGGGCGTGCTTGTGGGCTGTGCGTTTCTCCCTAGGGGTTATAAGGCATCCGGTAGGATTCAACCCCGTGTCACGCGAGTAAGATACTGCCGTTGTTACCGATTCCCCTAGTATCAAAAAAATAAAAATAAATAAATAAATAAAATAAAAAAAAACATAGGTCCTTGGATGGAACCTTCCATACCCTTTCCTATTGCATCAATACCCCTATATATTTCTACTCCAATATCCCATGTTTTATATTCTAATGAGGACATCATAGAGGCCATGAATTCCCTTGATGTTTCGTAGGAAAACTTTCATGATCGTTCATATTTTATCCCAAGAAGCATCTTCATTATATTTGATCAATATATTGTTGAGGCTAAGGATTTCATTCCTCATGGACAATGGATTGCTTCATTTTGGGGCACTAAATGGGGTGAAAATTTCTCCTAATTTATCACCTAACTTTCCCTTGATCTAGACCTCAGCCCCTTATCCAAGCATGAGAAATGGATAGAGTTGGGAATTATGTTAGTAATTAGTTATGTTAGTAAATTAGGAAGAATGATGGAAACAATGGAGCATTGACATTGCAAGAATGAGTGTTGTGTCTTGTCTAAGCTTAGAGAGAAAAAGAGAGGAGTGAAAATATGTGAGAGGGAGATAACAGAAGCATTTGGTGCATTTCATTCCCTCCATTGCATACCCATACCATTGCATACCAACACCATTGAATACCATTGCATANTCATACCATTACATACCAATTCATACTATTGCATACCAATACCATTTCATAACAATACCATTTCATACCATACCAATGCATACCATTGCATACCAATACCAATACCAATGCATACGAATGCATACCATTTCCAATACCATTGCATACCATTGTCAATACCATTGCCAATACCATTGCATACCAATGCATAATAAATACCATTTCCAATACCCTTGCATACCAATACCATTGCATACCATACCATACCAATGCATACCATTGCATACCAATACCATTGCATACCAATGCCAATACCAATGCATACCATAACATACCATACCATACCATACCAATGCATACCATTTCCAATACCATTGCATACCATTAGATACCAATACCATTGCATACAATTTCATAACAATACAATTGCATACCATACCATACCATTGCATAACATTGCATATCAATACCATTTCATACCAAAACATGAATATTCAATATCAATGATTTCATTGAGTCTTAAAACCCTCCCATACCATTAATGCATTCACATAGTCTAACCACGTAAAATTTTAATTCATACAATCACATTTTGAATAAATTTCAATGTTGTCCCCATTCACTGCTCATTGTGTAGGGTCGGTTGATGACATTGCAGATGGTCATGTAGGAAGACATTCCATGAAATTTCAAGAGATATCCAAACAAGACTCTATAGATGGGAATGACGAATGATGAAAATCAGACCGCATAATGAAGGTTCATGCAAACATGGAGGATGTCAAAGATTATGTCAGGATTTTAGGAATCCTTAAATATTAAAACCCTCACATACCATCAAGGCATGTGTCATGTCTAACCATGCCAAATTTTGATGCACACAGGCACAGTTTGAAGAAATTTCAACGTTGGCGCCATTCACTACTCACCATGCATGCGGCATCAATTGATGAGATTGGTAATGGGAATGTTGGAAGACATTCCATGACATTTCAAGAGAGTTTCAACAAATATTCTATAGATGGGAATGATGAATGATGACAATGAGACTGCATGATGAACATTGATGCAAACATGGGCGATCTCAAATATTATTCAAGGACATCAGGAATCCTTGAGTCTTGAAACCCTCACATACCATCAAGGAATGTGACTACTCTAACCATGTCAAATTTCAACGCATATAGGAACAATTTGAAGAAATTTGAACGTTCACCCCATTCACTAGTCATCGTGCGATGTCGATGGATGAAATTGATGATGGGCGTGTTGCTCCAATATGTTCCATGACATTTCAAGAGAGTTTCAACAAATATTTAATAGATGGTAATTATGACGAATGATAACAATGAGACTACTTGATAAGTTTTGATAAAAACATGGACGATATCAAAGATTATGCGAGGACTTTAGGAAATATCCTTCAATCTTGAGACCCTAGCATGCCATCAAGGCATGTGTACACCTAGTACAACCATGTCAAATTTTGATGCATGTAGGAATAGTTTGAATAAATTTCAACGTTATCCCTATTCACTGCTCGCCCTATGACATTGGTGTATGACATTGATGATGGGCATGTTGGAATACATTCCCTGAAATTTTAAGANCCATTTCATACCAAAACATGAATATTCAATATCAATGATTTCATTGAGTCTTAAAACCCTCCCATACCATTAATGCATTCACATAGTCTAACCACGTAAAATTTTAATTCATACAATCACATTTTGAATAAATTTCAATGTTGTCCCCATTCACTGCTCATTGTGTAGGGTCGGTTGATGACATTGCAGATGGTCATGTAGGAAGACATTCCATGAAATTTCAAGAGATATCCAAACAAGACTCTATAGATGGGAATGACGAATGATGAAAATCAGACCGCATAATGAAGGTTCATGCAAACATGGAGGATGTCAAAGATTATGTCAGGATTTTAGGAATCCTTAAATATTAAAACCCTCACATACCATCAAGGCATGTGTCATGTCTAACCATGCCAAATTTTGATGCACACAGGCACAGTTTGAAGAAATTTCAACGTTGGCGCCATTCACTACTCACCATGCATGCGGCATCAATTGATGAGATTGGTAATGGGAATGTTGGAAGACATTCCATGACATTTCAAGAGAGTTTCAACAAATATTCTATAGATGGGAATGAGGAATGATGACAATGAGACTGCATGATGAACATTGATGCAAACATGGGCGATCTCAAATATTATTCAAGGACATCAGGAATCCTTGAGTCTTGAAACCCTCACATACCATCAAGGAATGTGACTACTCTAACCATGTCAAATTTCAACGCATATAGGAACAATTTGAAGAAATTTGAACGTTCACCCCATTCACTAGTCATCGTGCGATGTCGATGGATGAAATTGATGATGGGCGTGTTGCTCCAATATGTTCCATGACATTTCAAGAGAGTTTCAACAAATATTTAATAGATGGTAATTATGACGAATGATAACAATGAGACTACTTGATAAGTTTTGATAAAAACATGGACGATATCAAAGATTATGCGAGGACTTTAGGAAATATCCTTCAATCTTGAGACCCTAGCATGCCATCAAGGCATGTGTACACCTAGTACAACCATGTCAAATTTTGATGCATGTAGGAATAGTTTGAATAAATTTCAACGTTATCCCTATTCACTGCTCGCCCTATGACATTGGTGTATGACATTGATGATGGGCATGTTGGAATACATTCCCTGAAATTTTAAGAGAGTTTCAACAAACATTATATAGATGTGAATGGCGAATGATGAAAATGAGACTACATGTTGAACATGTAGTCTTGAAGCTTGAGGGTTTCAAGACTACATATATAAGCATGCTTGAGTCTTGAAACCCTCGCATTTCATCAAGGTATGTGTCTATTCTAACCATGTCAAATTTCAATGCATACAAGAATAGTTTGAAGAAATTTCAACATTGGACCCATTCACTACTCACTGTGTGGCATCAACAAAAATTTCAACATTGGACCCATTCACTACTCACTGTGTGGCATCAACAAAAATTTCAACATTGGACCCATTCACTACTCACTGTGTGGCATCAACAGATGACATTGGTGATGGGCATTTTGGAAGACGTTCCATGAAATTTTAAGAGATTTTCTACAAATCCCTAAATTCCCTAACCCGTAAGCCATTGACCCTTAAATATTAATTAATCCCTAATTCGTAAACCCTTAAACCCTCAACCTTAGTTAATCACTAATCCCTTAACAAAAAATCCCTAAATCCCCTAACCCCTAATCCATCGAACCCTAAACTCTTAAACCCTAATCCCTAATCCCTTAATCCATAAACCCCTATTCCTTAATCACTTAAACATTCATCCCCTAGCCCATAATCCTTATTCCATTAACCATTAAACTACCTAACCCGTAAGCACCAAATCCCTTATCTCTTGACCCTTAATCCCTTAAAACCTAACCCCTAATATGTTAACCTTTAATCCCTGTACCCCAAATCCCTAAATCCCATAATCCTGAAAGCCCATATCTGCTTAACCCCCAACACCTCAACTAATTAACTATTTAGGAACATCTGACACTAAATCCAATGCTAAATCTAGGGTTATTTCTGGTGGTAAATCAAGTTTTATTTCTGGCACTATTAGTGCCTAATTAAGAGCCTACATTTTTTGGTTGGCACAAAAAATGCTAGAAATAGCGCCATCCCGATAAATAGCATCGACTTTTTCAAAAAAATGGAGAAAAATACACTAAAACAATCTTTGGAAGAAAAAATTGGAGGAAATCACAGGGATACCATGGTATTTCAATGGTATGCATACTATGGTATCACAATGGTATGCATACCATTTATAGGTTATTTTTAGGCTTTTATTTGTCTTAGGATTTTAGTGGTATTTTTCTTATGGATACTCAAGTATGCATACCATGGTATTGCAATGGTATACATACCATGGTATTTCAATGGCATGCATATCATTTATACGTTATTTTTAGGGTTTTAGTTGTCTTATGGTTTTAGTGGTAGTGGTCTTAGGTATTCTCAGGTATGGAATACCTTTGGTATGCATACCATTGTATTCATACCATTGGTATGCATACCATTTATAGGTTATTTTTAGGGTTTTAGTGGTAGTTTCCCTAGGGATTATGAAGTATGTATTGTGATGGTATGCATACCATGGTATTGCAATGTTATTCATACAAATTTTATGCATACCATGGTATTGCAATGGTATGCATACCATAGTATTGAAATGGTATGCATACCATGGTATTGCAATGGTATGCATACCATTGCATACCGTGGTATCACAATGGTATGCATACCAATTGTATTCATACCATGGTATTGCAATGGTATGCATACCATTGAATACCATGGTATCACAATGCTATGCATACCATTTCATACCATTGGTATCCAATGGTATGCAACGACAATACAATTTCCTATGCATACCAATGGTATGCATAGGGATTGGTATTGCATTTGCATACCATTGCAATACCATGCAATGGTATGAAAAGGAAATACCAATGCCTATGCATACCATTGGTATTTTTCTTAGTGGTAGTATGGTATGCATTTCCATTTCCTTGCTTTGGTATGGTATGCATTTCATTTATTTGTATCATATGCATTGGAAATGGTATGGTGTGGTATGCATCGGCAATGGAAATGGTATGCATCGGCAATGGAAATGGTATGCATTTCCTTTCCATTGTATGGTATGCATTGGAAATGGTATGGTATGGTATGGTATAGCAATGGTATGGTATGGTATGGTATGCTTTGGTATGGTATGAATTGGAAATGGTATGGTATGGTATGGTATGCATTGGCATTGGCATTGGTATGGTATGGTATGGTATGCATTGTCATGGTATGGTATGGTATCCATTGGCATTGGTATGGTATGGCATGGTATGGTATGGTATGCCTTTCCTTGGTATGGTATGCGTTGCATTGGTATGATATGCAATGACATTGGTATGGTATGGTATGCTTTGAACTTCCATGCCTTTCCATGCCTTTCCTTGCCTTCACTTTCTATAAACTGTCTTTCCATACCATGCCTTTCCATCCCATTCCTTTCCATGTCATGCCATTCCATTCGATTCCATGCCTTGCCTTTTCCATGCCATTCATTTCCATACCATGTAATTCCTTTCCATGCCATGCCTTGCCATTCATTTCCTTTCCTTCACTTTCCATGTCTTGTCTTTCCATACCATGACTTTCCATACCATTCATTCCCATCCCATTGTTGAAATAATGTAAATGCAACATGTATTCTTATTATTATTTGATATATTATTTATTGGATCAATCCCCATTGTGGATTAATCATGCCGGCTATTGTAAAAGGACCAAATCCCATTTTGAAAATTGGTCATAATGTAATTGTAATAGGCAGAAAGAGAAGTCAGCCCCAAAATATATTAAAGAGGCCCCAGAATATAATAAAGGTGGTTATAACCACCCAGAAGAATAAGTCGGCCCTACCAATGAAAGGACACTCCCACACATGCCAATGTTGTATAAATAAGGAGGCTAGTAGTTCACTTAGACACACACTCACTTGTTCATTGAGAGACAAGTTTCAGAGCTGTAGTTGGAGAAGAGAGAGAGAGAGAGAGGTGCATCTTTAGGAGAGGAATTTTTTTACTTGTTTGAGTTATCTCTTGGCATTGTATTGGCTATCTATAATAAGGAAGTTTTGTTGGGTTTTCTTCCCCTAGAGGGTTTCCCAGGATAAACGTTGTGTCTCTTGTGATTGTGTGTTTCTCAGTGATCTTGTCTTATTTTTTTGTTATCTATTGAAACGCGAAGAAATATAATAATGGATTAAACATTAACATGGTATCAAATCCAAGCTGAAGAGAGCATCTTTCATAAGAGAAAAGTGAAAAACGTCATTGTTGTCGTACATGCAAATTAGGTTTTTTTGTTGGAGAGGTAATTCATCCCTAAAACCATCTAGAAAAGTGTGCCCTCCCCAAAGGATCATTTTGGCACCTTCAGCACACATTTTCAGTGGCTATATCTCCCAAAAAGTAAAACCCTAGTTTCACAAAGTACTAGAAGTACCAGAAAAACCAGAGAACCAGAAGTACTAGAAGTACCAAAGTACCAAAGGTACCAGAAAAGCAGAAGCACCAGTCCATAAATATGCAGATCAAGTTTGGAGGGGTAAAATTTGGATTTTCTCAGATCCAAGCACACCAAGCTACTCGCCTCAGAAAAGCACACCTCCTGGTAAGTTCAGAATTTGATTTTGAACATTTTCATTTTTGGACATTTTTCCAGCTTCAAGTAAAAGATGTCTGCAAGCGTTAAGATTGTTGACAAGCTAGAAGGTGTGGAAAAATTATGTGCCTGGAAGTATAGGATTTGTCTCATTCTTTAAGAGAATTACCTAGCAATAATCGTCAAATAAGAAGTGTTGAAGCCCGCCGATGTTGCAAAAAAAGAAAATCACCAAAAGGACACAATCGGGGCCAAAAGAATCATTGCAGATTCAATCAAAGACCACATGATTCCCTATGTGTCATAAAAGAAGACTCTGAAATAAGTGTTTGATGCCCTGAACAGACTATATGAAGGAAAGAA
>JZKD02S2180718.1:13684-26498 GCA_000966675.3 Picea glauca
ATATATTAAGAAAAAGTCTCTATTACAGTAGCAGCATAGAAGAACTCAAAGTCGAACGCTGGTGTCTCTAAAATTGATAGGCTTTATAGGCTTTACAAGCAGTTTCAGATCCTCAAAAGATGGATCTGATAACCTCTTCTCCTACCTCATATTCGAATTTGTGATGTGGATGGAAAAGACGGAAATTTATGGAAATATGCTGCTCAAAGATTGACCCATATCTCTCAAATCAAAATAGATGTGTAAAAACTGGAAGAGGATTTTGTATATTGGTTTGTTGTGAGAAAAAAAATCTCTCAGTTCTTTGAGATTCGTTTTCATTTTCCCAAGATCTTCATTTCAAAAACATGTGTCAAACATGGAAATTCTGAGATCCAAAAATTAGGGCTCAAAGATGAATTTGATTATCCCAATATATGACACCTGTAGGAAAAATGAGAGAGTTTATTGTTCTTTGACATGTTATAAACAAAAACCTCCTTCCATTTCTCAAACATATTCTCCAGTCGCTCAGAATCATCATTTGAAAATGATGACTCAGCACAGTAAAAACATACTTTTCTGCACTTTTGGTGGCTAAGAGAGCCCCCAATTTCATGTTCAATCCACTGAAAGATAAGGCTTTCGGTGGATTAGAAGTCCTTTTGGAAAGATTCTTATCCACCGAAACCTGAGCTTTGACTTTTTTGAAGGGAAAACCAAATCAAATGTTTTTCAAACTTTAATACAAACCTAAGGCTCTCAAAAATGAACCTTAAAAAATTTAGAAATGTATTTTTCAATGACTTCCTATCACCTAAAATAAACAAATTTGACTGTGTCATTTCAGGAGATAACAATGGTAATAGAGGTTTTGGTAAAGTTGTGGGAGGTTGTGGGTTCGATCCTCCATCGAATCCATAAATTTTGGTAAACACTGACAAATATTGGCCAATGGGAGGTCGCCACATGGCTGCCTCTCATTGGCTATCTCTGTCCAAGTGTCAACATATGATTGGTCCAACTTGATGTACGATATTCCCAGTCAGTTTCCAAACTATCATGCCACATCACTTGATTACCACGTCACATGTACGGCCTATATTTCCATGTGCCACATCACCTATACAATTGTTTGATATGTGCCACGTGTCACCCTTGTAATGGTGACATGTGTCACCTTTGAATTTTGTCATTTGACATGTCATTTGCGTCGTTGGAAAGATGACGACGAGATCTACGCAAAGAAGTCATTTTCATGATCATTTGAGACAATAAGTTTTAATCTTTTATGGATCCTCTTGGACCTCTGTGAGAATTTTGGATCCTTCTAGACCTCTATGAGCATTCCTTAGATCCTCCTGGATCACACCTTCCCACTGAAGAACTTTTGGACCTCCAAAACTATAGATATTCAACAACTTAGTGATGATAACTCACTCTTCCATCTTGTTGAATCTTTTGGAATTTAATCTTCATCTTGGATCTCTAATCCCAGGTATTAGATCAGTGTACTTCTCTCTGTTACTCTAGAACATGGCTCTGACTCTGGCCTCTCGCACTGTCGCTAATAGCTCTAGTTCTGGCTCATAGATTCCCTGACAACAAAAAGTCTTGTTCACTGAATCTCTGCAATACTTGAATATTTTATTCAACATCCATTCCCATCTCCTCTTGTTGAATATAGTCTATGTGGGCCAATATGAAACCAAGTCACACATTGATCTATGCCTTTCCTTTATGGACTCGTTGTTCCTGTACTGTTGATGTATCTCTAGGAGTATCTGAATGAATTCCCTGTCCATTACTCTCCTACCTTGGAAACAACTTGATCTATATTGTTATCATCTGTACATGTCTTGATTTTTTTCAAGGTATACATTATCTTTATGCCTCTTATTTATGAAGAGGATTCTTTCTCCTTTACCATCTCTAGAAAGTTTTGCATTACTTCGATGCCCTTTCCGCTTCTAATCTACATGTTCCAACTAACTGCATCTTTTTTTCCCTTCACCTTCAGTTCTTCAGAATCAAGAATTTTGACTTAGACAATTCACTCCATATGTAGTTCTTTATCTATTTACAAGATAATTCAATTGTCCATATTGCTGTCTAAAGGCTTAGAAATCTTTATAATGAGATTCCTCTCACTCTGAAACAAAGTGTCCATATAGAAATCCTTTTTGCAAGATTCCTCTCACTTAGAATGAAGAGGTTGTATAGAAATATCTTTAACAATATTTCTCTCGCTTATAACAATATGTAAGCTGTCTATCTAGAAATATATTTTAATGAGATTCCTCTCACTCCTTATAACATATAAGGTGACAGTATAGAAACTCTCTTACAAAATTCCTCTAACTCTTATCAACATATAAGGTGGCTATATAGAAATTTTATAGAGTCCCTCTCACTCTTATAATTTACAATGAGTGGATTTCAAGCCTTCTAATAGACTTTAGGAGATATCTACATATGCATATTAAATTTACAAATATACATATTTACAATGAAATTTTTAGATGGTTTTCTTGTGGACTCATTCTTCCCATTGTACTAGGAGGATTCTCACAGCTTCCCACCTATGATAATGCCTCTGACACTGGTGTTGAATCTGACATTAAATCTTATGTTGAATCTGACATTGAATTTGATGTTGAATCTAACATTGAATCTGATGTTAAATCCAAGAAACTATTAGACCAAACTATAGGCTTTCCCAGTGTTATCACTCCAGGAAACTCTCCTGGGATGTAAGTCGCAGATGCCTGGTAACTAGCTCTTTTTGGGAAATATTTTCTTTAATATTTGATGTGGTTTTTGGATCAAGATGAATATCTAGGGACTGGACTGTGTTTTCAAGACTGTCTAGAAATACAAAATCTCACAATGCCTTCTAGCAATGCAGTCAGACAAGGTTTGATTAAATGGGGAAGAAAACAGCTATTAAACCAGATTATACTTCATACCAACAAGAACAATGGGTTTAATAACCAAAGAAATAACTTATGATTATAAACTAAAACAATTAACCATTGAGATGACAGTCACTGCAAATTGAATGAGCATCAACAAAGAACTTTCACTCATAAGATATCAAAGAACAGAGGAGAAAATCTGACAACACAACTGAAGGAAGCTTGCAATTTTTTTATAAAATAAGAATAGGTCTTTTCATTACAGTGGCAGCATCATAGAACCCAAAATCRAACCCTTGGTTCATMTTCTATTCTAATATTTATATCATTACAAAACAGTTYTAAGATCCTGAAAACATGGATCAAATCAACTAAAAATAGCAAGTCAAAATMTGTTGCAAAATAAGTGGGATGCTTCCTCAAAATGAGGCCARCCCCAGATTTGTCTCTATTGATTGTTGGTGAAGTGTAGAAYAGCCTCCCAAGGCTACATGATCATCCCCAAATGGAGATCAAGTCGAKTTTGCTRATGTGGCAAAGTATCCTKCTTTTCTGTTCAAATGAACGCGTCCATAGGCCTTTGGAATACCTCWTTTCTCCATGCTTTGTCAAAAATAACTGCTGGGATGAACTTGATAATTCATCAGTCATTCATTCAAAATGGTCTTGAAACTTTTTATCTCAAAAATCCTCGATCTGTGTAAAAACTCATCCAATTCTGGACACACGGGCTTTCGGTGGTTACCTGGGACAGTCTCTGGATGAGTTATCCACCGAAAGCGCCTGTTTCGGTGGTTAATGAGCACATTGAAGGCTCGCCTAAACCACCGAAAGTTTCACTTTGAAGAACTTTCAAAACTGCAAAAATGTTTTATCCTTGCTCCTCTTTTTACTGCTCAAGCTTTCTTAGATGTTGCAGTCCTGGTTCGTGCAGATCTACGAACCTTTGCTAGCTGTGTAGAAAGTCCTGGCTCATCCATTATAGTTGTGGCTAGATTGGCCAAAGTGTCTAACCCAGTTTTTTCCTCCTCTGGTGATTCAAAATTCTTTAGCTTGAGCCTCAGAATTCTGAGTTGCCTGTATAATTTCATATTTTCTCTAATCAACTCTCTGTTTCTATCTTTGATTGTATCATGTTTTTCTTTAAGAGTTTGATTCTCTTTGAAGAGTTTAGCGTTTCTCTCATTAAGGTCTGTGTTTTATTTTTTGATTACCCTCTCAAGTACTTCCATCTCATAAATCTCTCGCAGAATCTTATTGATCTTCTTGGTCTTACCTTTCTTAGGCCTGATTGATGAGGCTTCTACTTCTGGTTGCCTGTGAATCTCTGGAGGATTTTATGAAGGTAAATTTATCTTCAACTTTAAATCTTGTTTGATTTGGAGGTTGTCCTGTGTTTTTTCCATCCCCTGCTCTGAATCAGAGTCACTATAAGGTAGGTTGAGAAGGTGTTTTCCTRTGACAGGGTTTTTATCTTGAAACTGTAATTTCCTCTTGATTCCTCCCTTCTTGCTGGGTGATGTTTTTATAGAATCTCTAGGCATTGAGATTCCTTTCCTCCTCCTGTGACTACTCTTGGGAGTAGGATCTTTTCTGCCTCTAGCCTTTTTGGCTTTTATCTCTGGAGGTCTTTCTATCTGAAACTCATTCCAAAACAAGAAGAAACCCCATTCAATTTGTTTCTTCTGTAGGGCTTCTTTCACAAGGAGGGTAATCAGTCCCTGATGTGATAATCTGCTTACAACTTTGGAAGGATGAGCTTTTACCTGTCTTTCCATCTTAGTCAGGGTCTTATAAAAGAAGTAAGGCATGTTTAGGTGTTCTCTGCCAGTGAAATGGTTCAGCAATTTAAAATGGTAATACATGACCCTATTGTAGCGCCCCTCATAGGTGATATACACCAAAATTTCCCTCAGCAGGACCTACCACTTTGGCTCCAAATAGGACATGGGAATGTCCTCCTTCCAGGTCAAATCTTTATGCACTGGTAACAGATACGACCTGAACTTGACATTTGAAGGTGAGGAGGTTTTAAACCAACAGTCCCCCGTTTTGGATAACCCTGTGTATTCAGAAATAGCTGCTTCATCTATAATAAACTCCTCCCTGCCAATTTTAGCAATCCTTCCATCATAGGAGAGGGAAAATGCTTCGGCCACTTGTTGGTGAAAGGTTGTCAACTTTTCATAGTATGTGAAAACTCCATCCTGCTTAAAACACTCTGCAACCTCTAGATGAGCTTCAAAATACCACATGCCATCGACTTCGGATCTCAAAGCAGGACTTGCTTTTGACATGGCTCAATGTTGACTGTGTCTGAAACTGTGGGCAACAAGGGGTTTGGGAAACAATGGTTCTGGGAAMTAGGGATACAGTCGATATCACTTATGAACAAACGGTGAAATCGGCTGACAGAGCATAGGATTGATAAATTTACTAAAATACCGACCCACTCTCGAATGACAGTCTAACTGGGGAAAGCCGAAACTTCAAATTTTCGGGGGCAATTGTATTTATGAAACTTTGAAAAGAACTAGTTTCCAGTCTCACCTGATAATCTGACCGGATTTCCTTGACTCGGGATGCTGGCTGAACTCGGAGACACCTTGCCAATCGCCAGAGAAAAGCGGGATCGGGATTTTGAAAACACGATTTTGCTGATACAATCGCGTGCTTGTAGTTGTCTTCAACAATCCTCGGGCTTCTTTATAATACATTGTGTTTCCAAATGAAAGAATGACCTAGTAATGATGATTGATGTATCTGCCACTGAAAAGGAGGGAAGCTCCGTGTAATCATATCTGGAAATCACCGCTCTGTGTGGATTTGAAATGATCAATGCAATGGATAAGACACAGGTGCTTCGAACCTTTCAGATGGACGCCACGAACTTGCATCATCTCCCACATGATGAGCTTTCGACGGTTTCATTTCTAATCATTGTGCCAATTTTTTACATCTGGCTCGTGTGAAAGCACGAGCTTTATTTTTTCCCGTTAAAACATTTTCGGTGGTTACTTTCCTTCTACGTAGAACCTTTATCCGCCTAAAATGAAAACTTTCGGTGGTTAATGAGCTCAGATGAGGCTCGCCTAAACCACCGAAACCTGATATTTTGCTTTTTTTTCTTGACCGAACCAAAATCAACATGACTTTTGAGATTATTTTGGAAATACAGACTCTCTAACCTATAGATAGAAATTTAGAAATCAAATTTAGGAACCAACCTATCATCTAAAAATCAAAACAAATCTACTGATTTATTTGAGGAGTTAACACCCAGTAACCTATATAATCTCTCCTTGAGAACACCAATCACTATTGTTGTCTCTCGAGTAGCTTCCCTTGAATACACAAGTACCTGGCCATTATGAAATGCAACTGCATATCCTTCATCTTCAAATGTCGCAACTGAGAGTATGTTTACCTTCAAATTTGGAACATATAGCATATATTCTATTCCCATAATCCTCTTGACTCGAGATAGAATCTTACATATCCATACTCTCTTATTGCTTATCTGGTGTTGGTTATATATCCTACATAGAAATCTATGTCAGACTCTAAGAAAGTCATAAATACTGACCTCATCCTGGTCATGTCGTGAGATGAGCCATTGTCCATGAACCATTACTTGATGTCTTCATATATCACTTTGCCAAGACGAACCATTAGGAAGTATTCTTTCTCAATTTTTTCAATAAGACCATTAACTTCTTCTGAAGCTACTTGTCTTCTTGCAAGTTCCTTTACATATTTCTTGTTCTGCTTCAGACATAAGTGCAAATAAAGTGTCCAATACTTCTCGATCTGATGTCCACTCTTACCATAATAAGAGCAAATCGTCTTGTTCCCATCTTGGAACTACTATCCATTTTTATCATTCCCCCTTTTCATTTGCTTTGAGAAATGATCTTTACCTTTATCCTTCTTCTTGGATGGATTTACTTGCATGGACTATCTTCTTCGACACTACTCCACATCATGGTTACCAGTTCCAAAAAAATCACATGGATACATAGACCATTTACCGATGGGAAAAGTCTTCATTCCTTCTATTGCATGCACGTCTCTCTTTGAAGATTTCTTACACATGTTACTCTAATTCTCTGGACTGGAAGGTAAGACTAACTTATTATGAAGGAATTATTCATCTGAAGTTCTCCTTGCTTCAGCTATCCTCGAGCATTCTCCATCTTAATGGGAAAAAGAATAATATCAGGAGTCATCTTTCTCGATCACTCCTTTTGAAACAGATAGTCCCTTTTGCATCGGAGACTTTACATTCTCAGCCTGCTAATCTTCATGGGTTGGTACTGATGGTGCCAACACTTGGTTCATGATCTACAAATTTCTTTCCAACTCATGAAAAATACTTGTACAGAATTACTCATAACATATTTGTTGATCTTGCAGCCTCTACTTCTCTTCCTCAAAATATTGTAAATCCATTATTAACTCAAAATTCTTCTTCTGGATTTGTCGATTAATGTTCTTCTACAGCCTCAACTTCGTGAGATATCTACTCATCTTGTCCTCTTGATAAGAGCCTTCAAAATCTTCACCAACAGAATTCTTGGATCTCATGTCACATCAACAACTTGCAAATGCACGTCAAAAATAGCTCTGATACCACTTGATCCAAAAATCCTTAGACAACACTTATTTCTTTACAATATATACATGCAGCATCTAACTTGGTTTAGAATTAATTTCCTAATCGTATTAAGGTGATTTGCAGAAAAACAATGATGTGCTCTTTATCCAAAAACTCATAAAATGATGATTAATTTACAAAATGATGAGATGACACAATAGAAAATAAAAGAACTCAAATTACATATGTAGATGGCATATATTACTTCATCTTCAAAGTCCCTTTAGATAACATGATTGTTCTCCATCATCTGAAAACACCAATTACAATACAACGCGAGCTTGCAAAAGCCATTTTAATGGAATCTCTTTAATTCCACTACTCAAAACAAGAAAATAATTTCACCATTAGAATCCTTGTGAAATTCAGAGAAATTTGACTATAAAGTCGACCAAATTCCGAACTAGCTCAATTTCACCCTCTTCGATACACAAAACAATGCGTTAAAAAGATCATTAATGATAATTTGGACTAATACTTTTACAAATGACCTCAAATTACAAAATATACTTCAAATTCATGATCCTCATGGAAAAATGAATCCAGTGAGTATAAATTTGATTATATTCGAACAAAATACCTCATGGCATGCATTTTTATGCATCACCAAACTAACTTCCTTACTACACGTACTTAGAGATATCCATACCACTTCAAGATATGTTCCCACCTCAAAGTGTTTGTCCCTCGAGATGTGTGTAGGTCTTGGGATCTGCACCCATTAAATAGGTCGCAGGCCCAAACCTCTATCCACAACTTATGACAACTTACTGTTGGATCATGTTGTCATTGATGCCCATGGTTTTGTCATTTATGCCAATGGTTTGATTGATTGATGTCAATTTATTGATGTCAAGTGATGGATTTATTGATAGGGTGATGATTGATGAACAATGTATATATTTTCCTTGAATGAGAATGATAGATGTCAAGTGGAAACCAATCGATGAAGATGGATCAATGAGTTGTCATTNAGGTAAATTTATCTTCAACTTTAAATCTTGTTTGATTTGGAGGTTGTCCTGTGTTTTTTCCATCCCCTGCTCTGAATCAGAGTCACTATAAGGTAGGTTGAGAAGGTGTTTTCCTATGACAGGGTTTTTATCTTGAAACTGTAATTTCCTCTTGATTCCTCCCTTCTTGCTGGGTGATGTTTTTATAGAATCTCTAGGCATTGAGATTCCTTTCCTCCTCCTGTGACTACTCTTGGGAGTAGGATCTTTTCTGCCTCTAGCCTTTTTGGCTTTTATCTCTGGAGGTCTTTCTATCTGAAACTCATTCCAAAACAAGAAGAAACCCCATTCAATTTGTTTCTTCTGTAGGGCTTCTTTCACAAGGAGGGTAATCAGTCCCTGATGTGATAATTTGCTTACAACTTTGGCAGGCTGAGCTTTTACCTGTCTTTCCATCTTAGTCAGGGTCTTATAAAAGAAGTAAGGCATGTTTAGGTGTTCTCTGCCAGTGAAATGGTTCAACAATTTAAAATGGTAATACATGACCCTATTGTAGCGCCCCTCACAGGTGATATACACCAAAATTTCCCTCAGTAGGACCTACCACTTTGGCTCCAAATAGGACATGGGAATGTCCTTCTTCCAGGTCAAATCTTATGCACTGGTAACAGATACGACCTGAACTCGACATTTGAAGGTGAGGAGGTTTTAAACCAACAGTCCCCCATTCTGGATAACCCTGTGTATTCGGAAATAGTTGCTTCATCTATAATAAACTCCTCCCTGCCAATTTTAGCAATCCTTCCATCATAGGAGAGGGAAAATGCTTCGGCCACTTGTTGGTGAAAGGTTGTCAACTTTTCACAGTATGTGAAAACTCCAGCCTGCTTAAAACACTCTACAACCTCTGGATGAGCTTCAAAATACCACATGCCATCGACTTCGGATCTCAAAGCAGGACTTTCTTTTGACATGGCTCAATGTTGACTGTGTCTGAAACTGTGGGCAACAAGGGGTTTGGGAAACAATGGTTCTGGGAAATAGGGATACAGTTGATATCACTTATGAACAAATGGTGAAATCGGCTGACATAGCATAGGATTGATAAATTTACTAAAATACCGACCCACTCTCGAATGACAGTCTAACTGGGGAAAGTCGAAACTTCAAATTTTCGGGGGCAATTGTATTTATGAAACTTTGAAAAGAACTAGTTTCCAGTCTTACCTGATAATCTGACCGGATTTCCTTGACTCGGGATGCTGGCTGAACTCGGAGACACCTTGCCAATCTCCAGAGAAAAGCGGGATCGGGATTTTGAAAACATGATTTTGCTGATACAATCACGTGCTTGTAGTTGTCTTCAGCGATCCTCGGGCTTCTTTATAATACATTGTGTTTCCAAATGAAAGAATGACCTCGTAATGATGATTGATGTATCTTCCACTGAAAAGGAGGGAAGCTCTGTGCAATCATATCTAGAAATCACCGCTCTGTGTGGATTTGAAATGATCAATGCAATGGATAAGACACAGGTGCTTCGAACCTTTCAGATGGACGCCACGAACTTGCATCATCTCCCACATGATGAGCTTTCGACGGTTTCATTTCTAATCATTGTGCCAATTTTTTACATCTGGCTCGTGTGAAAGCACGAGCTTTATTTTTTCCCGTTAAAACATTTTCGGTGGTTACTTTCCTTCTACGTAGAACCTTTATCCGCCTAAAATGAAAACTTTCGGTGGTTAATGAGCTCAGATGAGGCTCGCCTAAACCACCGAAACCTGATATTTTGCTTTTTTTTCTTGACCGAACCAAAATCAACATGACTTTTGAGATTATTTTGGAAATACAGACTCTCTAACCTATAGATAGAAATTTAGAAATCAAATTTAGGAACCAACCTATCATCTAAAAATCAAAACAAATCTACTGATTTATTTGAGGAGTTAACACCCAGTAACCTATATAATCTCTCCTTGAGAACACCAATCACTATTGTTGTCTCTCGAGTAGCTTCCCTTGAATACACAAGTACCTGGCCATTATGAAATGCAACTGCATATCCTTCATCTTCAAATGTCGCAACTGAGAGTATGTTTACCTTCAAATTTGGAACATATAGCATATATTCTATTCCCATAATCCTCTTGACTCGAGATAGAATCTTACATATCCATACTCTCTTATTGCTTATCTGGTGTTGGTTATATATCCTACATAGAAATCTATGTCAGACTCTAAGAAAGTCATAAATACTGACCTCATCCTGGTCATGTCGTGAGATGAGCCATTGTCCATGAACCATTACTTGATGTCTTCATATATCACTTTGCCAAGACGAACCATTAGGAAGTATTCTTTCTCAATTTTTTCAATAAGACCATTAACTTCTTCTGAAGCTACTTGTCTTCTTGCAAGTTCCTTTACATATTTCTTGTTCTGCTTCAGACATAAGTGCAAATAAAGTGTCCAATACTTCTCGATCTGATGTCCACTCTTACCATAATAAGAGCAAATCGTCTTGTTCCCATCTTGGAACTACTATCCATTTTTATCATTCCCCCTTTTCATTTGCTTTGAGAAATGATCTTTACCTTTATCCTTCTTCTTGGATGGATTTACTTGCATGGACTATCTTCTTCGACACTACTCCACATCATGGTTACCAGTTCCAAAAAAATCACATGGATACATAGACCATTTACCGATGGGAAAAGTCTTCATTCCTTCTATTGCATGCACGTCTCTCTTTGAAGATTTCTTACACATGTTACTCTAATTCTCTGGACTGGAAGGTAAGACTAACTTATTATGAAGGAATTATTCATCTGAAGTTCTCCTTGCTTCAGCTATCCTCGAGCATTCTCCATCTTAATGGGAAAAAGAATAATATCAGGAGTCATCTTTCTCGATCACTCCTTTTGAAACAGATAGTCCCTTTTGCATCGGAGACTTTACATTCTCAGCCTGCTAATCTTCATGGGTTGGTACTGATGGTGCCAACACTTGGTTCATGATCTACAAATTTCTTTCCAACTCATGAAAAATACTTGTACAGAATTACTCATAACATATTTGTTGATCTTGCAGCCTCTACTTCTCTTCCTCAAAATATTGTAAATCCATTATTAACTCAAAATTCTTCTTCTGGATTTGTCGATTAATGTTCTTCTACAGCCTCAACTTCGTGAGATATCTACTCATCTTGTCCTCTTGATAAGAGCCTTCAAAATCTTCACCAACAGAATTCTTGGATCTCATGTCACATCAACAACTTGCAAATGCACGTCAAAAATAGCTCTGATACCACTTGATCCAAAAATCCTTAGACAACACTTATTTCTTTACAATATATACATGCAGCATCTAACTTGGTTTAGAATTAATTTCCTAATCGTATTAAGGTGATTTGCAGAAAAACAATGATGTGCTCTTTATCCAAAAACTCATAAAATGATGATTAATTTACAAAATGATGAGATGACACAATAGAAAATAAAAGAACTCAAATTACATATGTAGATGGCATATATTACTTCATCTTCAAAGTCCCTTTAGATAACATGATTGTTCTCCATCATCTGAAAACACCAATTACAATACAACGCGAGCTTGCAAAAGCCATTTTAATGGAATCTCTTTAATTCCACTACTCAAAACAAGAAAATAATTTCACCATTAGAATCCTTGTGAAATTCAGAGAAATTTGACTATAAAGTCGACCAAATTCCGAACTAGCTCAATTTCACCCTCTTCGATACACAAAACAATGCGTTAAAAAGATCATTAATGATAATTTGGACTAATACTTTTACAAATGACCTCAAATTACAAAATATACTTCAAATTCATGATCCTCATGGAAAAATGAATCCAGTGAGTATAAATTTGATTATATTCGAACAAAATACCTCATGGCATGCATTTTTATGCATCACCAAACTAACTTCCTTACTACACGTACTTAGAGATATCCATACCACTTCAAGATATGTTCCCACCTCAAAGTGTTTGTCCCTCGAGATGTGTGTAGGTCTTGGGATCTGCACCCATTAAATAGGTCGCAGGCCCAAACCTCTATCCACAACTTATGACAACTTACTGTTGGATCATGTTGTCATTGATGCCCATGGTTTTGTCATTTATGCCAATGGTTTGATTGATTGATGTCAATTTATTGATGTCAAGTGATGGATTTATTGATAGGGTGATGATTGATGAACAATGTATATATTTTCCTTGAATGAGAATGATAGATGTCAAGTGGAAACCAATCGATGAAGATGGATCAATGAGTTGTCATT
>JZKD02S2180729.1:0-14292 GCA_000966675.3 Picea glauca
AGTATCAGTTATTGAGCCACTCTCAGTTTCAGATGAAGTTGTTTCCATGATGAAGTAGAAGAGTTACTCCCAGATTTCAGTAGTCACAGTGAATGGAGCAACCATTCTCAGCTTTAGATCAAGTGCAGGTGAAGAGTCCCAATTCTAGAAGGAACAATTGCAGAACGAAGAGAGGACATACTCTCAAGCAGTGGGACAGATAGTGCTTTGCAGAGAGAACATAGAGCTAGCACATGATTGTGCAGATTGAGTTACAACTGAGAAAGTGTACCAGATTGTTACAATGTAATGAGAAAATTTGGTTTGAAGATTGAATATAGAAAGACTCATGTTTTATAGTTGAAGGAAGCTCTATACGTGTTGAAGCAAGCTCTTAGAGCTTGATATAGCAAAATTTACAGTTTCCTGAAGAGCTTGGGCTTTACCAAGAGTAAAGTTGGTTCTAACCTTTATCTCAAGGTTATAAATGATGAGCTAGTGATGTTACTACTATATGTAGATGATGTATTCTTGACAAGATGAATAAAATATCATCATCAATTGTAGAAGAATATCACTACAGAGTTTGATGGAAGACTTAAATGTATTATCTCTTAGGTATTGAAGTTTGGCAGAGAATAGAGAAGATCTTCCTTAACCAAGGGAAGTATGCAGTTAAAATGAAGAGGTTTGACATCCTGAAATGTAAATCCATGAACACACCCATGGAAATGAAGTTAAGCTCCTGGTAAATACCTCGTCAGAATTGGTTGATGTTACTCTGTACATATAGATTATTGTTTCAGTGATGTATATGACAAATACTAAGCTAGTTATATGTTTTTCCTTGAGTCAGTATCTGGCAGAGCCCAGTGATATTCACATTGTTTCTTCAAAACATATGATGAGATACCTTAAGGGTACATAGGATTTGTGTCTCTATTATACTAGAGATCGTGACTTTAGATTGAGTGGTCATGCCAATTAAGATTGGTTGGAAGTGCTTCTGATAAAAAATAAAAAAAACAACACTTTAGGATGTTGTTTCAGTTTGGAGTAAGCCATGACTTCATGGAAAAGTAGGGAACAATTCAACATTGCTCCGAGAATGACAGAAGCATAATACATTGTTGCATGTTCTACCAATTGTGAATCCATATGAATTTGGATGTTATTGATATATCTATTTGATCTGGTGATGGAAGCCACCTTGACTCTATGTGATTACCAAGTTGTATAAAGATGATGGTGAACCATGCGTTCCATGATGAGTCGAAGCACATAGATATCTGGTATCACTTCATTAGTGATATGTTGCAGAGAGGAGCCATAAACCTCCAATATTTTAGCATGGATGAACAAGTTACTGATGTGTTGACCAAGCCTCTATCTTGTGTAAAGTTTGAGCACTTTTGAGATAATCTTGGTGTAGTCTATAAGGACCTCCCTCGAAAGAGGGAGTAGTGTTTTGATGTTGACCCCATGATGATGATGTGCTAGCCGAGTGATGTGATGCTAGACTTTTAATAATGATGTTCCAGCCTAGTGTTGTGATTCCAACCTTGTGTTGATGATGTGCCAAACTAATGTTGTGATGATGTGCCATCCTAGTGCTGTGATGCCAGCCTTGTGTTGATGATGTGCCAGCCTAGTGATTTGATGCTATCCTTGTGTTGATGATGTGCCAACCTCGTGTTTTGATGATGTTCTAGCCTCATGTTGTGATGATGTGTCAGCCTTGTGCTGTGAGGATGTGACAACCTAGTGCTGTGATGATGTGTGCTAGCCTTATGATGTGATGATGTTGTGAGTCTCGTATTGTGATCCCAACTTCATGCTAATGATATTGTGATGACAGTCTCATATTGTGATGCAAAATTCATGCTATGATGATGTGTTTCTAGCCTTGCGCTATGATGCTAGCTTCATATTGATGATGTGTTTCGAGCCTTGGGCAGTGATGCTAGCTTCGTGTTGATGATGTTGTGTTTCCAACCTCATGTTGTGATTCCATCTTCATTTTGATGATATTGTGTAGCCATCTTTGTGCTTTGATGTCATCCTCATGTTGAAGACTCTCAACATAGTGTTGATGTTGATGATGCTCCAACCTTCATGTTGTGATGTTTTTGTTGTTAATGATGCTCCAGCCTTCGTGTTTTTATGTTGTTGTTGTTGATGATGCTCCATCCTTTGTGTTGTGATATTGTTTTTGTTGATGTTTTATTAGCCTTGTGTTGTTATTGATGATGATGATGTATTAGTGTTATACTAATCCATATTGATGCAGATGATGATAATGACACTTCATCTTCTTGTTGAAGATGATGATGATGATGCCACTCTAGCTTCTTACTGAAGAGGATGATGATGATGCCACTTCAGCTTCTTGCTGAAGAAGATGATGATGATGCCACTTCAACTCCTTGCTAAAGATGATGATGATGATGATGTTATTCCATCTTTCATGTTGAAGATGATGATGTTACATTAGCCTCGTGCTAAAGAAGATGATGATGTTACTTTAGCGTGATGCTAAAGAAGATGATGATATTACTTTAGCCTCACGCTAAAGATGATGATGATGTTACTTTAGCCTCACCCTGATGAGGATGATGATGCTACTCCAGCTTCATGCTGTGAACGATGATGACGAGAAAAAATTCTAATGATTTATAGATATGCCAGTCAGTGTTCCAATATGTTGTTGATGATTCTCCCCTCTCTCTCACATGATGTTGCTGTAGAATACCCTTCTTGTTAAGGGGGAGTGTTGAAATATTGTAACTGAAAAGAGTATTATATTTTATTATTGATGTATTATTCATTAGATCAATCCCCTTTTGTGAATTGATCATGTCGAGCATTGTAAATGACCAAATCCCATTTTTTGGATTGGTCAAACCCTAATTGTAATATTCATAATGAGAAGTGGGCCCCCAAAATTAATAAAAGTGGTTATAACCACCCATAAGGAGAAGTCATCCCTGCCAGTGAAAAGACATGTCCTTTCAACACCTGCTAGACTGTATAAATAAAAGAAGCTAGCGCCTCATTTGTTCACTCAATCACTCGTTCTCAGAGCGCAAGTTTGGAGCTGTAGTTGGAGAATAAGGAAGAGAGAGATAGGTGCATTACTTGGAGAGGACTTTCTGTAGTGTTTGGTTTATTCTCTTGGCATTGTATTGGCTATCAATATTAAGGATTTTTTTTCTAGGTTTTCTCCCCCGTGAGGGTTTCTCATGATAAACGAGGTGTCTCTTGTGATTGTGTTTCTCTCAGTGATCCTATCTATGCTATGGATATCTATTAAATTGAAAAAAAAACTAATAATATCTTAAACCTTAACAATTTGGAAGTTGAGAAAAGGAAAGTGAAGCAACTTATGGAAGCACTTGAGACATGAGTATAAATTTTGAAGTTTTATTTGAGGGAAGAGATATCGAAAGTTTTAAGTTAGAAGTATGTTATGGTTTAAGATGAAGGAATTCTATAGGGGCTTGTGAGTTGTACAGTGATAGCTGGGAAAATTACAATCGTGAATATCTGTTATAAATTGACTACATCAAATATTGATTTTTTTTTTGTTGATTATTAAACAATCAATATTGAATCCATATTTTATACGATGGTAAATATGGACACATCAAGATACAATTTGTAGGTAGAGATATGTATTACATGAAACATGATCAAGCACTTTCTATCTAGAATTTCATACAATTGATACATTTCCATTTAGAAAGGTAATTTGTAATTGTATAAAAGGTGGTTATTGTATTGAAGGAAGAATAAATATAGGAGGAATTAAACATATAAAGTTTTTTTAGTGAAAGACAAATAATCAAATTGGGTATTAGTGGAATAAAAGTGGCAAACAAACTTATAATATTTACATGGAAATTATGATCAATATGACACAACATAGAATAATCAATAGTGAATGATTGAATGTGGAATTTGAATTTGAAATTGGAAAGAATTAATTTGAAGGAATTTATTGGAGGATATCCATATATAGGAAGATGCAAACAAACAAATCTGATTAAGTGAAATATGCATAAAGTTTTTGTATATCAAAGAAATGAAGATAGCAAAAAAGGATAGAATAGTTATAGGGGAGCTGGTGATCAAGGAAATTGAATGGATATTGGAATATATAGGCATTTATCTATAGAGAAATTGAAATTCATATATAGGAAGACATAAACATACAAAGTTGATTAAGTGAAATATGCATAAAAGGATTGTGTATCAAATAAATCACCGTAGAAAAAAAGGATAGAATAATTACATGGGAATTGATGATAAAGGAAATCGACTAGGTATCAAAATACATAAGAAATTAACCATCAATAAAAGGAAAAGTTTGTGTATCAATGAAATTATGATGAATATGACACAACATATAATACTAGATAGTGAACGATTGAATGGAGAATCTGATTTTTAAATTGGGAAGAATTATCTTTAAGGAATTTATTGGTGCATATCCATATATAGTAATATGTAAACATATAAAATTTATTAAGTGAAATATGCATAAAAATTTTGTGTATCAAGGAAATGAAAGTAGCAGATTAGTTACAGTGGAACTCATGATCAATGAAATCAACAAGTTATTGGAATACATAGGCAACTAGCCATCAAGAAAAGGAATTTGCAACAAGGAAAGTTCAATAATGAAGTGCAATACACGAAAAATGAGAAAAGTGTTGGAACAATGGAAAAAAAATAAAATTCAAGAAACCATGGATGGACATAAGGATCAAAGAGTTGGAAAAACTCCAATATAGAGAAGCATTGGTAAGAAAAAAAAGAGAAATCATCTTGTTCATTATCCTATATTGAAAATCTATGAATGTTAGGAAACATTAAGTCTTGATAAAGCCTCAATAATGGAAAATTGGTTGAGCATTGAAGCTATCGAGACATTGATGTTGAGCACATGAAGGACAAAAGGTTGAGAATGATTATGATAAGAAAAGATCGATATTGAAAGATTAGATATGTACTTTTGCATTTGAAATTGTCAAAAGTGACTAGGGGTCATTATTGTTTACATTTTTGTGTCATAGGAGAAAAAGGTTATGCACTATTTTGGGTCATCTAAATAGTAGAGTGAGAAAATAATGTATTCCACTAAGTACTAGAACATTGAGACATTGGTTTCAACAAATCCAAATGAGATAATAAATGGGAGAAATTTTGATAGGGAAATTTACGATGCAAGAAATGTCTAAGCAGGATTGGAGATCAACAACCTTGGTGTTCAGAAAACCAAGTGGAGAAGCACAAGTAAAATTGTCGATCTAGAATGTTTCAATTGTGGAACAATGAGAGGTTGGAATATAAAGTTAAACTTTATGGGCAATATTGGGGTTCCTACTATAAATTTAGGAGGAATTTGACACAACACAAAAATAATTCATAGTGAAGAATCGAATGTGGAATCTAATGATGAAATTGAGAATGAGGAAATTGAAAAAGTTATGAAAGAACCTGAGGCTCAAGTATAATTTCTTGAGTCACGGAACTAGGAGAGCACATAGGAAGGAAATCTATAGGAATAGTATGATGATCCTTCAATATTAACTATTTTTCAAAAATATAGTTCGGAGAAACACGGACAAGAAACAAGTGACTAATAATTAGTTGTTGGGTATCCCATATGGAGAAGCCATGGATAGTGGGGAATATTAAGGTTGAAATTGACAAAGGCTTTATAATGGAAAATTTCTTCAATTTTGAAGGCAACGGAAAATTATGAGAGGAAGGAACAACATTGTTGGACTTGATGGTGGTATTGAGGTTCCTACATTTAATTTAGGAGGAATAAGACAAAACAAATAAACAATCCATAGCGAACAATTAAATGTGGAATCCAAATTGGAAATAGAGAAAAAGGAAATTGAAGGGAGTTATGAAAGATCCTGAGACACACTTTTAAATATTATGTTTTCTCCAGGTGGAGATATAATGAAATTGTAAAAAATGATTGCCACTCTTGTTGACATTTTTGTATCATAGGAGGATAATTTTAGGCACTATGTTAAAGTGTCCAAATAGTAGGGAAATAAATAATTAATTCCACCAAGTAATATAACATTTAGACATTGATGTCGAAAAATCCAAATGAGATGGTAAATGGGAAAAGTGTTGATAGGGAAATTGAAAATGCAAAAATATGTCTAAGTAAGAGTGAAGATCGAAAACTATGGTGGTGAGGAAGGTTGTTGAAGAAGAATATGTAAAATTGTTGATTGGGAATGCATTGCTTACAAAATGAGGAGAGGCGCGAAAAACAATTTCAAACTTGCTGGGTGATATTGAAGTGTTGACTATTAATTTAGGATGAATATGACTCAACACAAAAAGGATGTATAGGGAACAACAATATGTGGAATATAATTTGGATGTTGAGAAAATAAAAGTGAAGCAACTTATGGAAGCACTCAAGACATGAGTATAAATTTTGAATTTTTCTTTGAGGGGAGATATATCGAAAGTATTAAGTTAGAAGTGTGTTATGGTTTAAGATGAATGAATCCTAGAGAGGCTTGTGAGTTGTACAGTGCTAGTTGGGAAACTTACAAGGGCTTGTGAGGTTCGAGAGATGAGTATAAATTCTTGAGTTTTCTTTGAGTGGAGATATATTGAAAACTGTAAGTTAGAAGTTATGTGATGGTTTAAGAGGAATGAATGTGAGAGGAGCTTCTAATTTGTACATATTTCATCTGCTAAGTTAGAGTGGAGATCGAAAATCGTGGTGGTGAGGAAGGTTATTGAAGAAGAATATGTAAAATTGTGGATTGAGAATGCAATGATTACAAAATGAGGAGATGAGAGAAAAACAATATTAAACTTGGTGGGTGAGATTGAAGTGTTGACCATTAATTTAGGATGAATATGACTCAACATAAAAGGGATGTATAGCAAACAATGAGATGCAGAATCTGATTTGGAAATTTACATAAGGAAAGTGAAGTAGGTTATGAAAGAAATCGAGGTAGGGGTATAAATTATTGAGTTTTATTTGAGTGGAGATATATTGAAAACTATAAGTTACAAGTCTTCTAATTTGTACAGATTTCATCTAGTGGATTGTAGTCATGAATATCTCTCATAAATATATTATGTTGAATATTGGTAACTTGTTTCTTGACTATTATATAGAGTCATAATTGAATTCATATTCTTTGTGATGGTAAATATGGACACATAAAGTTACCATTTATAGGTAGTATAGAATATATATTATTTGAACTCTAGAAACAAAATGATTGGTTCTAGAGTTCAAATATATTGAATGTCAAACCTAATGAGAGTAGTTGATTAACCTACCATTAGTTTAGGAGTGTTTAAACAGTGGAGTGATAAATATAATGAATTCCACTAAGTACTGGAACATTGATACATATGTCAACATATCCAAATGTGATAGTAAATGGGCGAAGTGTACGATATGGAAGTTGTTGATGAAAAAAATCATCTAAGTGAGAGTGGATATCAACAATCTTGGAACCTAGTGAAGGTTCACAATTAAAATTGTGAATTGAGTATGTATCAATTGTGAAATGATGAGAGGAGGTAAGAAAAATGTTGGATTTGATTGGTCGGATTGAGGTTCCTACAGTTAGTTTAGGAGGAATGTGACACAATGAAAAGAATCCATAGGGAATGATCAAATGTGGAAATTGATAATAAGCAAAGTTGAAGGTCATTATGAAAGCACCCTATAAACACCTATAAATATTGAGGTTTCTCAAGTTGGAGATACATTGAAATTGTGAAAATTCATTAAGTGTCACTCTTGTTGACATTTTTTGGACCGTATGAGGATAATTTTAGGCACTATGTTAAAGTGTCGAAATAATAGAGAGAGAAATAATAAATTCCACCAAGTAATAGAACATTGAGAGATTGATGTCAAAAAATTCAAATAAATGTGGCAAAGAATCTTAGAATATTTACATTGAAATTATGATGAATATGACACAATATAGAATAATTGATAGTGAATGATTGAACCTAGAATCTGATCTAGAAATTGGGAAGAATTAATTTGAAGGAATTTGTTGGAGGAAATCCATATGTAGGAAGATGTAAACATAAAGTTGATTAAGTGAAATAAGCATAAAAGGTTTGTGTATCAAAGAAATGAAGACAACAAAGAAGGATATAATAGTTATGGGGGAACTGATGATCAAGAAAATTGACTGGGTATTGGAATATATACACAGTTAGTCATCAAGAAAATGAGATCCATAAATAGGAATATGTAAACTTATGTGTATCAAATAAATGAATGTAGAAAAGAAGGATAGAATAGCTACAGGGGAACCGATGATTAAGCAAATCAACTAGGTATTGGAATACATAGGCAGTTAGATGTCAATAAAAGGAAAAGTTTTTGTATCAAAGAAATTATGATGAATATGATACAACATAGAATAATTCATAGTGAATGTGTAACATCCCACTCTTGCGTGCACTTTGGATGTGACTTATTTTTTAAGGACACTTGCGTGCAAGTGATCTGGTTCATTATATGAGTGATTTCTTCTCTTATGGATTTTGATGATGAGATTGTGATTTATGATGTTATGTTATGTTATTATGTATAGACAGATGCTATTGAATAGGTTCTCCTAAGTGTGCAAGACTCTTGATAGGTTGAGGATTTTGACGACATCGATGGACCTCCTTGGACTCTAGATTGAGTCAGGGAGTGGACTTTTTATGGTTTGCGTATTTTTGTTATTTCATATGTGACATATGACTAATATGATATGATGTTATTTATGGATTGCTGACATGTTTTTTGATAGATGCAGGCTGGTGATAACTTGTTAATCAGACTCACATTTGGGGTAGAGGGGTCACACACGACAACCAAAGATATTGAGGGAGAGGTGTGACAACAACCCTACCACAACCTACAGGCCCTCTCATTGTGGCTCGAACTGTAGGTTAACGATTACCTAGTTCGATAGATCCATGATGCCACGAGGGAAGACTATGATAGTCACTCACGATGATTCTAAGGGGCACGTAATAAGGCAAGGTCCTTATTCCTTAGAGGATCGTAGTCTCCCACAAGGTCACCTGATGGAGTATTGACTCTAGTGTTTGACGTCTACCAAAATCAATCAAATGACGAGTGGCACCCTTGGAGTGCATAGTGTTTCTTGAAGGGCACATCGTGCAAATAAAACATAAATGCAAACGAGTGCCACCCTTGGAGCCTGTAGTGCATCTTAAAGGGCACATCACTATTTTAACTCTGGAAAGTTAATAAACCTAGTACCTAGAAAACTATGCCTCCTTAGGACCAGGTTGGCCTTAAAATGAATGATGGTATGAGTAAAGTTTAATAACTACTTTTTCCCTTAAAAACCATTTCCATCCTGGTGAATTTAAAACCTAGGTCTAAGTAGAACATGTGAACCAAATAAAAAATTAAATCGACATTTAACAAGAAGGGGGTAAAGAAAATTCAAACATTAATAATTAAAGTAAAAATTTAATGAAGGATTAAATTATTAAAAGGGTAAATTGTTGTTTATGTCTAAACTTACTAATTCTGAACTTAGATAAAAATGGGAACTTAAAGAAAAGTTGAAACTTAAAGAAAAATAGGAATGCCTAACTTAGTAGGGAATCTAGCCTTTGGAACATTCTTTTTGTGAACTCAACTAGGATTTAAGTAAGGCGTTAGTAATTTAAGAAATGTAAGGAAATAAAGGGACACCGAGGAGTGTTTTTAGGAACGCTTTTAGGTGGGTGAGGGAAATAGGAAAAATTGAATTAATTATTTAATTAATTTCTGGTGCAACTAAGGGATCGGGTGACATGTGTACGGGGGAGGTTTATCTGAATTAAATTAATAAAAAAAATCTAATGAGGGTTTTGGAAAGTAATCACTAAGAAAACTCTATAAAAAGGATGGAGGAGGAGTGTTATAGAGGGAAAAACCCCCTACAGACTACACCAGGGTTCTAAAGTGAAGGTAGAGCTAACCATCTAAAGTCTCCTACTTTTAAAAACTATCCCGACAACACCCCACATTCATGCATAAAGTAAAAAGTATAGGGATATAGTAGTCTTACCTTAAACTCCACATCCAATGTCGATCCCAATACATTTGGTCACTTCTCAACTACAAATATCCTCCCAAGGTTGACCTGCATTCACCAAAAGACAAATAAGAAACTATGAACATGCATTCTATATATGAACTAATGGGTTAGATGTCATAACAAAATGTAAATCAAACATGAATATTGAACACATCATATGGTGGGACGAAAAAAGTAATTCTTTATATTAATCTCAGAGAGTTACTTACAAAATGAGATCGACAACTACTCCTCGAACCCGGTCCAAGGCTCCTCTTCACCAAGATCCAACTGCTTCCATGTATCATTCTTCTCTCACACTTCTTTCTAGAGAATAGGCATAGGCTTATGGATGAGAAAAAAGGCAAGAATAGGGAATTATGGCTCAAAACTCACAATGTGGCTTCAAATTCATGGGGCAAGGGGGGAATGAAAAATGGGCATAGTTTCATTGTTTCTATGTTTCTCCATAGAATGAGGCCCCAACACCTCTTTTTATATGACAAAAAGATGGTTATTTGGTTGGGTGATGGGCTATAGGTGGTCAATTGGTTGGGACTACCCAATAGCTTGTAATCTCAATGAATTCCTTGCAAATTTTGTGGGTATACGTGGGTTGTAATGGTGCAACTAGCATACGTATGCGGGAGGTAGAGGTGCATCTAGAATACATATGCAGGAAGTTGTGGTGTAGGGCGTGTACATCTTCAAAAATTGTGTTTTTAAGAAGAGTTCTTTTGTATTGGCTTGGAAAAAATAGTAAGTAAGATGGCCTGATGCCAGGTTTGCATGTGTGGTGAAAATTAGGGTTATAACAGATTCCCCCTAATGCGTGAGGTCATAAGAGCATCTGATAGCCAAAATACATTATAAATCTTTACCAATGTATGAAGTGAGTGAGCCCGGGACCAGAGTTCGGGAGGTGTCATCTGTAAAATAACAATTGTCTCACTGAGGTAGGCATACCCATGCTAAGGATAAAATAAATCATGGACTCCAATCAAATACACTACAGATCCATGTCATATAACTATATAAAGTGTAGTTGTGAGCAATACATAGTGGATCCACATATCAAATTCAAAGATATACATGTATAATATCCATCTTCAAGAAGCCAACGATGCCTGGTGGTTGGAGATGAGGGCTTCAAATCTCAAGAAACAACTTCAAGATATTAAACACTTGAGTAGGAGTGCAATATGAGTGTACAAATTCACTACCCAAGTGTCTTAGATGACTCGTCGGGGAACATACAAGAGGATCTCGGTGATCAGGCAGAGAACTTCACTAATTTCAAACAAGGACTTGATTGGACTTTAGGGATGGCTGGGCATGAGGTCAAGAGATAAACTGCAGAAAGGTCGACTCAAGTTGGGTAAAAATTCCCTTGGAAAATAGAACGACTGATGATCAGACTAAAGCATCATGACATTGACATAAGTTCACGATGCAGGAGGCAACACAAACTCTCCATATGTTTGGAATAATAACCAAACGGAGGAGGACACAACTCTATGTTACGAGAACAACTTCCTAAGGTCATATTAAATACCAAATCTTGATGAACAAACAGAAGGATGTGCTTTGTCCAAGGGTGACTCATTGTGCTGCCATAAAAATAAAAATATTTTTCCCATCCTATTTTTGGGGTATATTTGATTTTTTGTTTCTTTTTTGATATTTTGAAAGCTTGAAAAAGAATAAAATAATTCTACGTTACAAAGGAGGAATGAGTGTCGAAATCATACCAGTTCCAAGCGCAAGGAACACACTAATGATCAGGGAAAGGAGACATGTGTAGGGAAAGGACACTCGGGAAAATGCCTCCATGGGTCAAGCTGTCAAGACGCAAAGGAAAAGTGCTACAAGGCTTGCATATAAGGCATGCTTCAAAGGTTCAATTGAGAGCAACATGGAGCTGGAATTAGGCCAAATATGCAAGAATGAAAATGCGATTGATAGGACACAATGATAACACCCTTGAATGTAATTTTAAACGATCCTAGAGAAGGTAAGCTAGGTGGTTTTTCATTTTTAGAGAGTCTGAAAAAACGCAAAAGAAGACTCCACTGGGGTACCTTTTTTGAAAATAGTCTAGTCGACTGGAAAAAGGGATAAATTAGCACCGAAAATATGTCTATTGAAAACCATTTTAATGAGTGTGATAAAGACAAGATCACTCGACAATATTTTCAATTTTAAGGAGTCTGAAAAGAGCTTAACTATGGACTCACTACCTTTTTCTAGATTTAGTCTCCTTAGCCCGAAAAAAGGTGAAATTTACTGAGGATAACTCTCTCGGTAAGATGAATCTCCCGAGGTGTACATTTTTCCTCTTTAATCTACAGGCCAAAAAAAGGGGTAAATTCATGCCAGTAGATGTTTTTATGATCCAATTAGCGAGTGTGAAAGAACAAGGTCACGCAACGATATTTTAAATTTTAAGGAGTCTGAAAAGAGCTTAACTATGGACTCTGTAATGGGTGTTCTTTTGGACCGATTTAACAAGTGTGAAGAAACAAGCTCACTCGACGATATTTTCATTTTTAGGGAGTCTGAAAAGAGCTTAACTATGGACACTGTGGGGGGTCCTTTTTCGTAAATTTAGTCCCTCAGTCCTGAAAAAGGGTTACAATTGTACCAGAGAATACTCTTCTAGCGAACCGAAGTTCATAGAGTATACCTTTGTTCATACAATTGACCATCCGGACCGAAAAAGGGGTAAAATACCTCTGAACAAATGTGCCTTCAAATTTTAGTTTGGCAAGTGTGAAGGGCAACAAGATCGCTCGACAATATTTTCATGTTTAGAGGGTCTGAAAAGGGCTTAAAAGAAGACCCATTTGTTTTCTTGGAGTCTCGAGGGTGAGGCCAAGAGTGATAATATATCAAATAGGTGAAGGCTCAAACTCATAATTTAGAAAAGACTAAAAGGACTCCCGAGCCTATAGTCATTAGGGACAGCAAGGACACCAAAATGAAACTAGGATCTACCTAGGGCATCCATGTGAGGGTAGGCTCTACCACTAAATTACAACACTTCTAGAGCAGCAATGATGATTTCATGTCACAATTCGGTGGGGTTGATCATATAGTAAAGCGAAAAAGACAACGACATGCAACAAGTGGAGGTGGAATCCTAACTTAAATTCACAAAGTTAGAAAACAACTTTTTACCAAAGGACCTTAAAAGTGCCCCAAGTCCCAAAAAGTTAATCGAAACAAAAGTAAAGTATATTGTAACATCCAATGAGAAACTCAAGAACCACGTGACATGATTTTCAGGCCATAAAAAATGACAAGGGGGGTCAAAAAATGACAAAAAGGGCCAAAAAAGTCTATAAATAGAAGCTAACAACTCATTATCACCATTGCAAATTGAGAATTGACCAAAAATCCAAAAACACCCCTTTGTGAAAGAATTTGATTCTGGGAGATTCAGTGGATGAAACAAACTTTCACTTGGACCAAGTAAGTATAAACTAGCTCCTCCTGCATTTCCATTCTTTCTTTTTTCATTTGTTTTTGTTTTTTGGGGGGCGCATACCTTTAAAAAGGTTGGCCATGTGTGTACATGGGATATCTAAGAACATCCCATGTATGCACACGGTTGGGGAATAATCTTCTTGCATACATACATGATTGTTCCCAGTACAACATGCGTACACCCTTTAACATATGCAAAAAAAAATTGAAAATGTATTATTTTACTTCTCTTTGAACTTGACATTTTATAGAATGTATGTCCATTGGAGAGAGAGGGACCATGAGGACATTGATACGTTGGTCGAGGAATACCCTGCTGCTGTCATCGCATTAAAACAATGCGAGTTGGGGAAATTATTCCGGTGTTCACTCATGAGGGCACAAACCAAGTTGTTGAACACCTTAGTGGATTACTGGCACCCAGATGTAGAGGCATTTATGATTTTGGGACAATCGTTGACTCCAACGACTAAAGATATTTATTTTCTGACTGGCCTCTCAAGGAGAGGGGAACCAATCAACCTTCGTTCTTTTCCCTCTGGGCCTCACAACATTGCCGAGTTGATCGAACAACACTATGAGGCCAAAACAGATAAAATAGCTTCCCAGGTACCGATCCACAAAATCGCCAACCTATCACTAAAAGTGATAGTTTTAATTATTGGGTGGATCATTGGATCCATATCTTTACATCAAGCCTCTC
>JZKD02S2180729.1:14760-41602 GCA_000966675.3 Picea glauca
CTTAGGGTGGACCATTTTCATGCTGAGGGAACTCTTTGTATATTTTTGAGGGCATAAGCCCCGCATTATATACTAGACTCATTATTTTTTGAGGCGCTTGTGCCCACCAATGTACTCTGACACTTTTGATATATATATATATATAGAGAGAGAGAGAGAGAGAGAGATACATTTTTGTCTTATGGTTTACATTTATTTACAAATGTATTTACATGTGTATGTGTGTGTTTTTTCTTATGTATGTGCAATATGCCAATCTAATACTTGATTAGCTAGAGTATGTGTCATTTGATTCAATATCCCAGGAACATGGATATATGTAATGTAATCAAAACAACGTTCTAAGAGACGTACCCTAAGGAATCGTCGATGTAGAGTAGGATCATAAACGCGGTAAACCCCATTTAACTGGGACATAACTGATTGTGCATATAAGTAGACTCAGAGGTAAGAGATACTGTGTGACAAGGCGTCACGAAGTAACTCTATTACTGCACTATAGTCGGTGACATTGTTTGTGGTGTCACCTAAACATATACCTCTAGAATATAACAACTGGCCTTGAGGTGTGAAGATCACCCAAGTTGCAGAAGCAAGCCTCCGAATGTGATGGCTATCACCGTTCGCGAATCCAACAAACACGTCTGATTCACTTGACATCTACCATAGTGAAAAAGTTAACATAAAAAAAAAACGACCATAAAACAAAAATACAAAAACTAAAATGTATAAGAACTATACATATATACAAGAAGTCACCCAAGGCAGCCCACCTATGAGTAATACTTCTTGAGGTAGAGCCCATTTCTAGGATCTGCTAAAGCTTTCCCTTCAAATTCAACCAGATGATAAGCGCCCTTATTTAATACCTCCTTCATGATGAATGGTCTAAACCACATGGGTTTGAACTTGCCTGCCCCAAGGGGATCCTTCTTTTGGTCATAGACCAGGACAAGGTCGCCTTTAGAGAAAATTCGAGGATGGATAGACCGATCATACTGACACTTGAATTTATTCTTATGAGCCTCGTTAGCCAAGGCTGCATCACATCATTTCTCATCGAGTTGCTCGAGATATAATAAGTGTTTCTTAAGCGGTGAAGTTTCTGGCAATAACTATACTGCCAACTTAAGAGATGGGATCTGACATTCTATAGGAAAGACTGCCTCCAACCCGTAAACAAGTTGAAAAGGTGAGAAACCAGTGGTACTCTTTATAGATGTTTGGTAGGCCCATAACACCGTGTACAACATCAAATGCCAATTTGACTTGGCCGAATTGATCATTCATTGCAGAATGGTTTTAAGATACTTATTCACAGCTTCCACCTGACCATTCGCTTGTGGGTAATAAGGTGATGAGTGTTCTTGTGTCAACCCTAGATTTGATGTTAAATCAGACATCATTTTATTCATAAAGTGACTTCAATGGTCAGTGAAAATCAACTTCGGGATGTTGATCCTTGCTATTATCTTATTAAACAAGAAGAGAGTTGTTGTCTCTCCATCATATTTGAACACTGGCATAGCTTCGACCCACTTGGTGAAATAGTCTACTGCTACGACTGTCACATACCCAGTACCTAAATCATATTTTTCCAGTCTTCCGCTAAATCAGAACCCCCGAATTACCTACGGAGGCCTAGCGCGAGATAACTCTTTCTCTCTCCCCGCTCTCCTGTGGTCGCGGGTCATGATCATAGTCCGAATAAACGCAGTACCTCTTTCATACTTTTTGCCTCGGTGCTACAATGATGTTGAGTCATTTGACTTGGAAACCGTCGAACCCCGACAAGGCTAGCGATCTTCCAATTGGGACGAATCCCTACATGGTTAGCAAATGGCCAATAGGAACAAATCTCAACAGGGCTAGAGGACAACCAATGAGAAATGGCCCCACTACACGGTTAAGTGGAATACAGGTGACAGAGAGGGAAACATGACACGGTAGTCGACATGACAGGAGGGGGCATGAATTCACATGCCGCACTATTTCGGACCCCCCCCCCCATTAAAGGAAGAATGGAAAGGGGGGTCCAAAATCCACCTGAGTGTCGTTGATCATGATGAATTAATCTCGACCGTTTGAGAGTTGTGCATCCAATTCTGGACCCCCCCCCATTAAAAGCAGAATGGAAAGGGAGATCTGGAATGCATCCTCAACCGTAGATCTATGCGAGTGGACTCTGGCCATCTAGATATGCTCGCTACATACCCTAATGCGCACTCGTGCCCCAACGTAAAACTGACATCTCTTCCTCACATCGAAAGGTCGTTACAAACCCTGAGATTTCCCGAAGGAATCTTGTCCGTTCATCGGGACTTAGCCACATGCTATCATCTCGACATTATGGGTCGGGATTTGTCAAGGCAAGAGCCCGAGTTTTTTTCAGCAGAACTCCTGAATCCTCGATCCCCAAAATGGGAGATCTGTCGACACATCACCTCCTTAAATCGGATGGTCCACAACTACTCTAGGATTTCCACCAAGGAAATTCCCGATCCCTTGTCTCCAGGACTCCTGATCTCGTGATTCTTGATTTCCTGAAATGGGAGATCTTGTGACATGTGGCCTCCGTCAATCGGACGACTCAAATCTATCCTAGGGTTTTCACCATGGAAATTCTCGAACTCTTGTCAAGAGGAATCTTGATTCCGCGATTCTCGATTTCCCGAAATGGGGGATCCTACGACATGTGGCCTCCATCAATCGGACGGCTCAAATCTATCTCGGGGTTTTCACCATGGAAATTCCCGAACACTTGTCAACAGGAATCTCGATTCCACGATTCCTGAAATGGGAGATCTTACGACACTTGGCCTCCATCAATCGAACGGCCTAGATCTATCCTTGGATTTCCACAATGGAAAGTTCCGATCTACTGGGGTGTTAACCCTCGGTTATCTTCTAAAAGAACCAATGGTTGTCGGGTTTTTCAGCTGAGATCTGACGGCTCAGACAGATTCCTAACTTGTGGGCTCTCCCATGACTTTCTAAATGTGGAAAGATTCACGGTCCAGATACTCTCATGGACTTTAGGGATCTATGGTCCCGATTTATTCGCTATCCATGAAGTCACAGAGAAACCAAGTAGTAGGGCGTTTAACACCCTACTTTCTCCTACCAATCTAATGGTCGAGTGTGACCGTAGACTTCCTGACGGGATCTCATCCTTCGTTCACCATCTATCAAATTTAAGGCCCTTAACTTTCCATCTTCCTCTTACCGAATCTAACGGTCATGAGTGACCAGAGATTTCCCGATGGGATCTCATCCGTGGATTCGATATCTATTAGGGATTTCTTAGGGCCTTGTGTCTTCACGTCCTCCTTCCAGGTTCTTGATGGGATTTTCAAGGAGGGTATCTCTATGGGGAGATTTACTTAGGGTACTACCTGAGGTAGGTAAGGATTTCGTCCTCCCGAGAACCATACGTGAAGTCTGAATTAGTTCAATATCCATGTAAATAGCAATTCATGAGGACATAAGCCATACATAGTCCTTCCATACAAATATACATCTACTAGTACTGATCAAAATACCATACAGACATTCTTGTAATGAAATCATTCAAAGTTTCACAGCTTATGGGCATAATCATCAGAATGAATATATACATATATTTCAAGATGCCAAAGGCAAAACACTTATTAGAAATAACACCAGGGGTTATGAAACTGCTAAGAGGGGTGCTCGTTTCCACCCAACCGTAGGCTTAGAGACTCCCATTGGATTTACCACCAGCCACCCCCGAGTTGAGACCACGATGTTGTGAGAGTGCGTCTCTCTGTCTTCTAGTGACCAGGAGCAAAGGTTACTCTCCTTCCTCTCTTCTATCACTCACTCTACATATCGCCAGAGTTCTCCCCTCACGTCTGCCCCCCAAACGCTTCTACCCCACGCCTTATCCTCTTGCGATGTTGCGTGTGGCTCGATGACCCTTGCATTGGTCAGGCCTGACGGCTCTATGAATGGGCAGTTCACCTCCCTTCCCTCATTAAACCATCTACCTACCAGCCTGTGAGACATTTAATTCAGGGCCAGCGAGCCGCTTTTGGTTCTCCGGGCCAGTGGATTCCAAATACGGTATTAATTCTCGGTGGAAGTTAACACCACCTTTCCAAGTGCCTTCCACCGCCATCGTGGTCTCTTTTTCTACACATCCCTTCTTAGTAGTCGTGAAATAAAATTCATAACATTATTGTCACATTTATTGACCCTTTCCACAAGGTCCATTTACATCACATATTCACATTTATGAGTTTGCCACAGTTCTTGGCCAGTCCAGTTATTTTTACAAACTGGGGGAAACATGGTGTTACAATTCCCTCCCCCTTAAAAGGAACATATCCCTTGATGTTCTACTAACATGAATTGCATGTACAGAAGTAAACAAAATCGGACATGCCTGTCTCATGGCATCCTCCATTTCCCATGTAGCCTCATCTGGGCCAAAATGTTTCCACTGCACCTTGACTTGTGCAATGGTTTGGTTCCAAAGCAGGGTTTCCTTTCTGTCCAGTATGCATTGGGGTTCTGGTAGAAATTCTCCCTCCGGTTCCACTTGGATCATAGACCAGTCAATTATATGATTAGCATCATGTACATATTTCTTCAATAATGAAACATGGAAAATATTATGTGCTTTTACTGTGGGAGGAAGTGTTAGCCGATAGGCTATAGGTCCCACTCTATCTAGAACCTCGAAGGGTCCACAATATCGGGGTGCCAACTTGGCACAAGCTCCCATTTTCAGGAAACTCCTTCTGGGCTTAATTCTGAGATATACATGGTCTCCCATTTTGAACTCTCTTGGAGTTCTCTTTTAATCAGCATAACTTTTCTGTCGGTTCTGAGCAACCTTCAGATTTCGTTTTATCTAAGTCACTTGTTGTTCCATTTCTCTCAAAATTTTGGGTCCAAAAGAAATCCTATTTACAGGATTACTCCAGCTGATTGGAGTATTACACGACCTACCATAGAGGACCTCGAAGGGACTCGTCTTTAAGGATGCTTGGTAGCCGTTTTTGTAGGCGAATTCTACCAATGGCAGGTAGTCTTCCCATTTTCTGGGTTGATGCATTACATGCATCCTTAACATATCCTCTAATATTTGATTCACTCTTTCTGTATGTCTGTCAGTTTGAGGGTGATAGACGGTGTTGAACAACAATTTGGTTTCTAAACCCACCATCAGTGATTTCCAAAAATTGGAAGTAAATTTTGTGTCTCTGTCAGATATTATCTCTCTCGGCATACCGTGCAGTCGGAACACCTCTTTCATGAATATTTGGGTGATATCTATCGCCTTGCAGTTTGATTTGATGGGGATGAAATGAGAAGACTTGCTCAGTTTATCCACCACTACCATAATGGCCTCATTCTGCTTAGTTGAAGTCGACAATCCAGTGATAAAATCCATGGAGATGGTTTCCCATTTCCATTCTGGGATGGGTAAAGGGTGTAATAGTCCTGCTGGGTGTCGATGTTCTGCTTTAACCTGTTGGCATTCTATGCATTGGGCCAAATATTTGGCTATGTCTTTCTTCAATCCAGGCCAATAAAATTGGTTCTGGGTGGCAGTGATCATTTTCTGGTATCTTGGGTGACCAGTGTATGGTCTTTTATGTAGTTCATACATGATGAACCTCTTCAATTCATCACAATTTGGAATGTACATTCTATCTCTGTAGGTGAGAAGACCTCCTTTGGTCATCTGGTAGCCTTCATATTTTACTCCAGTGGGTTCTTGCTATAGGTACAGGGTCACAGTTTGAACGAAGGGATCTGTTTCTTGTACATTTCTGACTCTGTCCTTGATGTCTGTCTCATAGGTACTCACCGCTGCCAGGTGAATCATTCTCATGCTCTTGCTAAGGGCATCGGCCACCCTATTTTCTTTCCCTTTGATGTGTTTGATTTTAAAATCAAAATCACTAAGGAGGGCCATCCATCTAGCTTGTTTAGCATTGAGATTTGGTTGATCAAACAAATATCTCAATCCACAGTGATCTGTCATAAGTACAATTTTTATTCCCAAGAGGTAATGCCTCCACATTTCAAGGCATGCACTATGGTGGCCAGTTCTAGATCATGAGTCACATAGTTGACTTCATGTTCGTTCAATTTTCAGGATTCATAGCATATCACACTTCCTTTCTGCATAAGGACTCCTCCGAGCCCTTCCTTGCGGGAATCTGTGCACACAAGGAAGTCAGCTTCTGGGTCAGCGATTTTTAACATGGGTGCATGGGTTAGCAGATGTTTCAAGGTTTGAAATCTTTCCTCACATTGTTGCATCCATGGGAATTTCGTCCCCTTCTTCTGGAGGGCAGTGATTGGACAACCAATCTTGGAGAATCCTTTTATAAATCTCCTATAGTATCCCGCCAATCCCATAAAGGATCTGATGTCTGAGACATCCTTTGGGGTAGGCCATTCCACGATAGACCTGATCTTGTCAGGATCTACAGCTACCCCTTCCTCAGACAGAACATGTCCCAAGTAATGTATTTTCTTCTGAAAGAAGTCACATTTGTTGAATTTAGTATAGAGCTGATGCTCTCTTAGCACTTGCAGCACAAGTCTAAGGTGCCCTTCATGTTCTTCTCTATTCTTAGAGTAGATTAATATGTCATCAATGAAAACTAGTACAAATTTATCTAAAAATTTACTGAGTACATTGTTCATTAAGCACATGAAAGTGGTCAGGGCATTGGTTAACCCAAATGGTACTATCATGAACTCATAGTGACCATACCGTGTCCGGAAAGTGGTTTTATGGATGTCTTCACCCTTGATTCAGACTTGATGGTATCCTTACCTCGAGTCAATCTTTGAGAAAATAGACGCACCCCCCATCTGATCAAATAGATCATCAATCCTGGGCAAGGGGTACTTGTTCTTTATGGTTACTTTATTGAGTTGTCTATAATCTATAAACAGTCTAAGGGTGCCATCCTTCTTTTTCACAAACAGGACTGGTGCTCCCCATGGGGACACGCTAGGTCAAATATAACCCTTATCCATCATTTATTTCAATTGCAATTTGAGTTCCACTAACTTAGGTGTGCTCATCCGGTAGGGTGTCCTAGACACTGGCACCGCTCCTAGTGCCAGCTCTATCGAGAAGCCAATGTCTCTTCTCGGAGGTAGACCCGGTACCTCTTCCAGAAACACATCTCTGTATTCTCTCAGGATAGGGTGATCATCAGGGCTTGGTTTAGCGCCTTCGATTGTTTTCAACACCTATAATGCATATAGGGGACATCCCTTTTGGCAATACTTTCTCATTTGCAGGGCTGATATTTGCCTCACCGAGACTAGTTTTCAGATCCCTTGAAGGGTTATCCTTTTTCCTTCTTTGCTCACACATTATAAGGTTTTATGGTAATAGTCCAGTCTGGCTTTATGGGCAACCAGCCAGTCCATACCAATCAACAGATCGTATGATCCTAGGGGTAATACATTAAGGGTTGCTTGGGTGGGGAATTCACCCAACATTAGTTGGCAAGATGGTATGACCTCTACTACCTTTCTTTTGGTGCCAGTGGCTAACTGTACCAACCATGGATTAGTTTTCTTTCATGGCTATAGCTTACGTTTATCAACAACTTTAGGGGCTATATAACTCAAATTTGAACAAGGGTCAATCAAAACAGACACCAGATGGTTGAAGATCATACCTTCTATTTCCACCACCGAAGCTTGGTGGTCAGCTTGGTTATTATCCAAGGCTGCATAAATCTGTGGCACACTCCTTGCCACATCATTGACTGTGGTAGCTTCCTGGATGTTATAGAATTTCCGACTGTTCTATTGTCAGTGTGGACAGTCTCTGAGGAGATGCTCTTCTCCGCAACCCCAGCATTTTAGAGGTTCTCTCTTTGGGTCATCAGTCTTCACTAGTATAGGTCTAGAAGTTTTATTTTTGCCTGATGATGGAAATTTCTGCTGGAGTACACTCCGGGCTGGAAATTTCATTCTGGGGTTCTTCTTGTAGTTCTTAAATCCTGAGGATTTGATCCCCTTCTTCTGAAATTTCGAACCATTCTTCGGTCTCCAGTCTCCACGAGACTCTGCCCGATGTCCATATTGTTCATGACAATATGTTGCTTTTCGAATAGTGTCCTCTAAAGTTTTTGGCTCGTCGAATTCAATTCAATTTCGGTACTCCTTGGGTATCCCACTGATGAAGAGTTGCGCCTTCGCCTTCTCTACTTTGATGTAGGGTACATATCTCAAAAAGTCAAAGAATTTGTTGACATATTCCTCTATGGTGAGTTTTCCTAGTTTGAGTTCATAAAAATCTTTAGCCTTCTCTTCGAAATATCTTTTTGACAAATACTTCTTCCGAAAGTACTTTTCAAACTATTTCCAAGACAGGTTCTCCTCGCAGACCCCTTTCATATTCTTAAGGTCTTCCCGCCAGATGGAAGCCTTTCCATTCAGATTGAAAGTGGCCACTCGGGCCTTCAAATTCTCTGAAAAATCATGGACTCTGAAATATTTCTTCAGTCCAAGTAGTCAGGCCTCGGCTTCCTCTCCCTTCTTTATCTCGCCGTCGAAGGAGGGAGGTTTGGCCTTTCTGAATTCCTCAAATTTATGACCCTTGGAAGTCTTTTGATTCTTCTGTTTTCTTTGAGAATAGGAACTAGTCCTGCTGCTGGAAGAGCCTTATAAATCGCCAGCTTCCTTCTCTGTGGAATCGTCTGGCACTAGTCCTTTACCTCTGGGGTGGACCTTTCTTGAGGTTCTCCTCTCGGTGTGGCCACTAATACGACCATGTTTCTACATCTCAGGTTCATGTTGCATTTGTCGTTGTAGGTCAGATAAGCTCTGTAGTAAAACTGCATTAATTTCAGTTTGCTTTTCTTGTTCTTTCATCACCCTTTCATTGTCAGCCTTGCAGCTTTGCAATTCAACCATGAGACTCCTCACAGTCTCGGCTAGGTCTGGAGGGGTTCCTATTGCTCTTATTTCATCAAACTCTTCATCTCTATTGTGGGATCCTTCTCCCATCTCTTGGTGAGTCACCATACTCTGCGTCTAATCATCCGCTTGGCAGAAATAACAAATGATGGTTATTAGTCAAGAGTTAAATACATTTTATAATCTACACATGAATTTATAACTCTTTCACATGCATACACAGTCGGGTTCTTGTTTCCAAGTTTTTAATCCTAGACAAGAGAATTAAGTTAGGGGGTTACTCCTCATAGGAGTGCTTCGAACAGAGCTTATGTGTAACTCATGCATGAGCCCAATCAAGCCAAGTGTTGTAACCATGCTCTGATACCACTTTTTCACATACCCACTACCTAAATCGAATTTTTCTGGTCTTCCACCGAATCAGAACCCTCAAATTACCTACGGAGGCCTAGCATGAGCTAGCTCTTTCTCTCTCCCCTCTCCCCTGCGGTCACGGGTCATGATCATAGTATGAATAAATGCAGTACCTCTTTCATACCTCACGCCTCAGTGCTACAGTGATGTTGAGTCATTTGACTTGGCAACTGCCGAACGCCGACAGGGCTAGCAATCGGCCAATGGGGACGAATCCCTACAGGGTTAGAAAATGGCCAATATGAAAAAATCTCAATAGGGCTAGAGGAAAGCCAATGAGAAATGGCCCCACTGCACGGTTAAGTGGAATACAGGTGGTAGAGAGGGAAATGTGACATGGTAGTCAAAATGAAAGGAGGGAGCCCCACTTCACATGCCGCACTATTCCAGACCCCCCCCCCATTAAAGGCAGAATGGAAAGGGGGGTCCGGAATCCACCTAAGCATCGTTGATCATGATGAATTAATCTCAACCATTCAAGAGTTTTGCATCCAATTTCGGACCCCCCCCCTCCCCCCATTAAAAGCATAATGGCAAGGGGGCTCCGGAATGCATCCTCAGCCAAAGATCTGGGCTAATGGACTCTGGCCATCCATATCTACTCGCTACTTACCCTAATGCGTACTCGTGCCCTAGCATAAAACTGGAATCTCTTCCTGACATCGGACAGTCGTTACGAACCCTAAGATTTCTTGAAGGAATCTTGTCCGTTCATCGGGACTTAGCCACATGCTATCATCTCGACATTATGGGTCAGTATTTGTCAAGGCAAGAGCCCAAGTTTTTGTCAGCGGAACTCTCGAATCCCTGATCCCCGAAATGGGAGATCTCTCGACACGTCACCTCCTTAAATCGGACGGTCCACAACTGCTCTGGGATTTGCACCGAGGAAAGTTCCAATCCCTTGTCACCAGAACTCCTGATCTCGCGATTCCTGATTTCCTGAAATGGGAGATCTTGCAACATGTGGCCTCCGTCAATCGGATGGATCAAATCTATCCCAGGGTTTTCACCATGGAAATTCCCAAACTCTTGTCAACATGAATCTCGATTCTTCGATTCCTGATTTATCGAAATGGGGGATCCTACGACACGTGGCCTCCGTCAATCGGATGTCTCAAATCTATGTTGTGGTTTTCACCATGGAAATTCCTAAACTCTTGTCAACAGGAATCTCGATTCCACGATTCCCGATTTCCTGAAATGGGAGATCTTACGACACGTGGCCTCCATCAATCGGACGGCCTAGATCTATCCTAGGATTTCCACAATGGAAAGCCCCAATATACGAGGGTGTTAACCCTCGGGTATCTTCTGACAGATCCAACGACTGTCGGGTTTTTCAGACGAGATCTGACGGCTCAGACAGATTCCTAACTTGTGGGCTCTCTCACAACTTTCTAAATGTTGAAAGATTCATATTTCAAATACTCTCATGGACTTTGGGGATCTACGGTCCCAATTTCTTCGCTATCCATGAAGTCACAGAGAAACCAAGTAGTAGAGTGTTTAAAACCCTACTTTCTCCTACAAATCTAACGGTCAAGTGTGACCGTAGACTTCCCGACGGGATCTCGTCTGTCGTTCACCATATATCAAAGTTAAGGCCCTTAACTTTCCAGCTTCCTCTTACCGAATCTAATGGTCATGAGTGATCATAGATTTACCGATGGGATCTCGTCCATCGATTCGATATCTATCAGGTATTTCTTAGGGCCTTGCGCCCTCACGTCCTCCTTCTAGGTTCTTGATGGGATTTTCAAGGAGGGTATCTCTATGGGGAGATTTACTCAGGGTACTACCTGAGGTAGGTAAGGATGTCGTCCTCCTGAGAACTAGACGTGAAGTCTGAATTCTTTCAGTACACATGTAAATAACAATTCATGAGGACATAAGCCATACATAGTCCTTCCATACCAACATACAGCTACTAGTACTGATCAAAATACCATATAGACATTCTTGTAATGAAATCATTCACAGTTTCACAACTTATGGGCATACTCATTAGAATGAACATATACATATATTTCAAGATGCCAAAGGCAAAACACTTATCAGAAATAACACCAGCGGTTATGCAACTGTTGAGAGGGGTGCCTGTTTTCACCCAGCTGTAGGCTTAGAAACTCCCAGCGGATTTACCACTAGCCACCCCCGAGCTGAGACCACGATGTTGTGAGACTGCGTCGCTCTGTCTTCTAGTGGCTAGGAGTGAAGGTTACTCTCCTTCCTCTCTGCTATCACTAAATTTGCATATCGCCAGAGTTCTCCCCTCGCGTTTTCCCCCCAATCGCTTCTACCCCATGCCTTATCCTCTTGCGAGGTTGTGTGTGGCACGATTACCCTCGCACTGGTCAGGCATGACGGATCTACGGATGGGTGGTTCACCTCCCATCCCTCATTAAACCATCTACCTACCATCCTGTGAGACATTTAATTCAGGGCTAGCGAGCCGCTTTTGGTTCTCTGGGCCAGTGGAGTCTAAATACGGTATTAATTCTTGGTGGAAGTTAACGCCACCTTTCTAGGTGCCTTCCACTGACATCTTGGTCTCTTTTTCTGCACATCCCCTCTCAGCAGTCCTGCAATAAAATTCATAACATTATTGTCACATTTATTGACCTTTTCCACAAGGTCCATTTACATCACATATTCACATTTATGAGTTTGCCACAGCTCTTGGCTAGTCCAGTTATTTTTACAAACTAGGGGAAATAGGGTGTTACAATGATGATATAACGGTGACCCATGGATGAGGGGGGGTGGAATTTTTTATAATCAATCCCCCACTTGGTGAAGGGGCCAACTATCATGATGGGAAACATGGGAGAAGGATGTTCCCTCATCTTCTGTGAGAAGATCTGACACAGGTCGCACTTCTTGACCGATTCAACGCAATATTTGATTAACGTTGGCTAATATTAACCATCTCGTAGAATATTTTGGGTTGTTTCCAAACTAGAAAAATGACCACAACATTCTCCAGTTTGGTAGTCGTTAAGCACGAGTTCCTCTTCTTCATGACTAAGGCACCAACGAAGGATGCAATCTACACCTCGATGATACAAAGTGTGTTCGCGTATGAGATAAGTTTTTTCCTGATGGCATATACGTCGACTCTCATCAGGATAATTAGAGGTGGGGCTCTTCAAAGTCTGGAGATAGACTAGTATATATCCATACTAGGGGTCCGAAGATCAAATCAGAAAAAGATCACTTTTAATCGGTGATTCTTTAGGCGTAACATCACTTGACTCAACTGAAAGTTCCGATATAAGTTCTGCAAAGACCAACGACTTTCTAGATTTCACAAACAAAAAATACAAGTCAAATTCCTGGAGGATAACGATCCATCTACTGATCTTTCCATCGATTACACGTCATGTCAACACATATTGGAACAGATTCACAACGACAATGATGGTGGTCTTGTGAAACATGATAGAGTGACAGAATCATTGGACAACATGTACTTTTGTCAATGCAAGTTTTTCAACATGTGAATAGTTGATTTCGAGTCCAACCAGGACTCAAATCAAGTAATAAATGATGTGTTCTTCAAGAAAATCATCCTCTTGAACCAAGACCATACTGTTGGTCAACTCTGTCATAGACAAATACAATAAGAAATATTTATTATAATTGGGTGGCTGAAGTAGAGGGGAGGACATGAAGGCACATTTAAATGCTTCAAAAGAGTGTTGAGTGGCTTCATCCCAATGAAAAGGAACTCCCTTCTTCAGTAAATGCATGAACCCTTTAGTTATCTCGGCATAGTTTTTGATAAAATGCCGAAGAAAATTGGCTTTTCCTTGTAAACCCTGATGCTGAGGGACTGTGCACGGGGGAGGCAATTGAAGTATTGCCTCAACCTTTAGAGGAGTGACCATGATCCCTGTTGTCGACACTATGAAACATAAAAGATGAACCGACATCACACAAAAACTTCATTTGTTTGGATTCAAGCGAATACGATAGTAGTGACATCGCTCAAAGATAAGTCGGAGGTGTGTGGGATGATCATCTCTCTTCCAAGATCATGATGCTAAATCATCGAGATAGGCCTTGACTAGGTGTTTGAGATCATGGAAATAAAAATACATGGCCCGCTAAAATGTGGCTCCAACATTCTTTAGGCCAAAAGGCATCTTCTGATAAGAAAATATACCCCACAGACAGATAAAAAAAAAATTATGCTGGTCCTCGGGCTTAATCTGTATCTGATTGTATCCCGAGAAACCATCCATGAAAGAAAAGACCTCACAGCCTACACATTCATCTATGATCTGATCAATGAATGGGGTGGGGAAATTATCCTTTGGATAGGCCTTATTCAAATCATGTAATTCCGTACATAAGTGAATTGTTCCCTGCTTTTTGTTGAATGGAATGGTATTTGACACCCATTGAGTCAATTGGACGAGGTAGATGAAACCAACTTTGACTAGTTTCTCTACTTCAGCCTTAATAACTACTACTTTCCCAGAATTAATCAGATGAAGCTTATGCCAGACCAGCTTGGCATCAGGGTAAGTTGTAATCTCATGTTCAATGATTCTTTGATCAGTGCCTGCCATTTCCTCATAAGACTAGGCAAAAACGTCGTGGAATTATTTAAATAAATCTATATAGATCTTAACCTCCTCGGGGGAACAATCTGCTCTGACGAAGACATTCTCCACGATGCTATGGGTTATGGAGATATTGATAGGTATTGTTTTAGCGATGGTTTCCATATTACCCTTGGCATAAACTACGTGCATAGCCAGAGGATTGATAGGACAAGACCTATCCCCAGTCATAATCAACACAAATTCTCTTGCCTCTATTCTTCCTAACTCTGGGAGGAAATATGATCTATGATGGATATCATCCCAAGGTCTATCTAGACTAGTCAATGCCTCTAAAATCGCCTCATCACAGGGAAAGACCAAGTCTAAAGAATCGGTAGTGGCAAGGGAACCTTGAGCCCAGGCAGGCTCGGGAACTAGATCTAACTCATGTGCGAGAGTCAGATCAGGGTTAGAAAAATCTTGTCGGACTATAAAATATGAAACTTATACCACTGACAAGGGAATGGACATGCAAAGGTTCCTTGTCCCTTCCATCACAGTTGATGGGGAAGGAAGAATCCACAAATCATTAAAGTAAGTCATGGAGAACGATGACACTGAAAAGATTTCATCCTTAGGCTGGTCGGGGACAACCAATATCATTTTGAAATCACTGGAATGAGGCAGGTAATCAAAAGCACCCATGAGAGGTGGGAGCAAACCAACACCCATGTTGATGACATCGGGATGTGGATTATCAATCATCGAGACCGTGGATGCCCCCGATGAAGGGTCAGGTCTAGAGAAGGACAATTGATCAATGGTCATGATTCAACCCTCATTTCGAAACAAAAACTCCTGAAAAACTATGGCAACCACTGCATGCATGGCATATGTACAACCCCTTCCTAACAGAAATCTGTAGTCGAGAGGTGGATCGACCACTTAAACTTCGATGCACATTGTCTTCCCTCCTAACTACATAGGGAAAGAAGGAATGATTCCATGTGATCTGAAAGAATGACCGTCTAAATATATAAGAAGAGTAGTTGAAGGAGACATAATGGGTTGGCCAATGGCCTTTCAACATGCCAATGACATCACGCATGTCAAGGCGCTCTCATCAACCACCGTATAAAAAATATTCTAGGTAGAAGATTTCATGGGGTGAGCCACTACTATCTGAAATGCAACGTGGTATGGGAGACGAGGCTTCAAGTCAGTTGTATCAATCATGATAGATCATGGATTACATATCTCACTGGATCCTAAGGCGACTAGAAAATCCTTTCTCTGCGAAAAAAAGCTCTATAGGACCTCCAAAGTGGACATTGCACGAGGGGTTTGTGACAAATTCTCCACCATAGAGTAGTTTTGGGCGGCCCTCACGTTTGGATTATGTGAACCCTTCTTGAATGCCCCTTTTGGGATGTGTTTCATTGTTTCACCCATCATTCTCTCGATCTAGAGAGGAATAGATGGGTTTTTGTCTTCTTTACCCTTTTCATCAATACTTTGCGTTCTGTAATCATGTTCCCTAGTAGCTATGTGAGCTTCATCTTTCAACATATAGATATTCAAGGTTGAGGGATTGTTAGATGACGAAGGGGGTCCCTGACTGCCCCCATCCACGTTCACAAGAGCTTGAGTTAAATTTTTCCCATGATGAAATGGGTTCATTAACATTGCAGGCTATTGTTGTGCCAATAACTCTTGGACCTTCACAAGTTGAGGGGACAAGTGAGTCGGGTGGTCTTCCATGCAAAGGTTGCATGGATACTTCAACTTATTTCTCTCTGTGTTTCCCCCACCAACATTATTGGTCAGTTTCTTATCCCCCTTACCCTTCTTTCGCTATTTTTTCTTCCCTTCGGCATGTTGGTTGGCCTTTGGTTTCATCGATTACACATTGTGTACATCCAACGTATGAGCAGGGGGAGCAGCTGAAATAGAAGTTGGGTTGGACATTGTCTTTTGTATCGAAAATTGTTGCAATTGGTTTTACTTTGGGTCAGTGGGCTTTGCTTGTGATGAACCAACAATTTCATCAGCATGTGGTCCATAATTGTGTTTGGTCTTATCAAGAATACATCGTGGTGCATATGGAAAAACTTCGTAAATAAAACTAGACTGAGAGTAAATCATCTCTAGATGTTGAGCTCTGATTATCGCTTCTTCCTATGAAAAGAACCCCAACGTTGCTACATCCTTGGATAGCTGGGGTAAAAAATACTTAAGGAACCATTCCAACAGGAATGCTAGTGGAATTGGTACTTTAATCAAACTCTTCCAGTGCCACCATTCTCGGATGTGATCAGAGATATGGTCAGCCTTTTCTTGCTCAAAGTTGGCCAACAGTTTTGTGCTGGCATTGTATCTCATAGCTAATTGAAAATGGTTTAATAAAACCATTACCAATTTACCAAAAGTAGAGCATCTTGAGTGGTCGAGATTGATGTACCATTTCGCGGCACTCCTAATAAGAGTGCATTGAAACAGACTCAAATAGATGAAGTCATCCCTCAAAGAGTTGGATGAGCACCATAGGTGAAAAGTGGTCACATGATCGCATGGATCTTCATTAGGCTTGCCTTAGAACTTTGTAATGTCTGAGGTAAACTTGGTCAACATAGCAGGCCAATGTGGATCGTGATAGATTGGGGCATTCAATAATATTGACAAGTATGGAAAATGAAAAGTTTCCAGAAATGATAGCTTAGGTTGTTGAGTATGTACACGAGGATAGGAGCCTGGGATTTGGTTGGCACTAGGTTTCTAGGAAAAGTTAGGTTGTTGGCCCAGGTTCTAGTAAAAACCATGGCCTAGGCTAACATTCAGATGTTGCACTGGTTGAGACGTCATCGGATGACTCCCATAATAGGATGTTTAAGGCTGAGAAGGGATTTCTCCCGATGTTGTGCTCCAAAGGTTCTGGAAAGAGTTTCTCCCTGCCGATCCAATGGACATAGAAATTGAGCCTTTCTCGGGGTTCCATTGACCATGGAAATGGTTTCTCTCGATCAACATCCTTGACAAGGGAACTGATCCCTGCCATGGATTCCAAGGTCCTTGAGAAGTGTGTGCCCCCTATGCAGGAATAGTACCTTGTGCAGGATTTTGTGATCCAAAACAAGTGTTTCCCCTGGTCGAGATGGTAGTCGACAAGAATGCATTTTTAACAAATGCGTCGAACAAAGAGAACAACAAAGAAGCCATCGGTGTGGTACTAGAAGAAGTTCATTGACTACCTTCTCTGAACGAGTTGTAATTCATGTTTCACCAAGCGGGCTGTTGAGAAGCACTGCCAAGCGAGGGAGATGACAGAGGTATATGACCCCCACCATAAGGGAAAGCATTATAGGAGGTTGAAGTGCCCCCCGTGGACCCTTGTGGAGGAGTGTTAGAGCTCCCTGCCCCTAGACCCAAAGTTTGTAGGGTGGAGTAGGAGAGGACCGAGTTCATGTCAAATTTGGGAATCCAGTATGAAAACGGAGGGCCCGTCGTACTCTGCGTAAATGATGCAGTGATCGCTGCCATGGATGGAATCAGACCAATGCTTGAGGTAGAGGCAGTCGAGACCATAGTGGCCTGGACTTGCAAAGGTGAGTTAGGAGGCAGAATTCCCCCAATTGTGGTATTCATAGAGGGAGTATGAGGACTCCTCGACGAAGAAGAAACATTTGCTTCCATCTTTGCTTCTAGGATTATCTAATTATCGTGATGAGTTACCCTTGGAGGGGCAAGTTGAATCAGAATTGGCATTGAAAATTCAGAGATCGAAAAGTTATATGGACCAAGAGGTTCTGCTCCAAGATCAGAAATAGTCGGTCCCTCCAGAAACAAATGTTCTCCTCTCGAAGATGGATAGGGTACAGTTTCTTGTGGCCTGATCGCCTCAAATGAACCTTCCTGGTCAAGTCTTCACCTTTGCGGTGGAGGTGGTGGCTCCAAGTTAACCATCGACAGGCCCAAAAGCCTTCGCGACTGGTGGAGATATTTATCTTCCACTATGTGAGAATATCAACGACACACTAAGGCTTTCTAATGTTGAGCACCAAAACACGCACTAGAAAAAGTTCCTATGAGATGCAACAAGTAAACCACTATTACTAGTTGGAAGAATAGTTACAACAACCAACACTAGAGAAACTTACCGGTGCAAGTGCAACTCAAAAACGGAATCACTCTCCGAGTATACTCTACTAAGCATAGCCCGATGTCTTCCCTAGGTAACACCGTATTCCCCTACAGTCACCTATGTAAGTCCCTAAAATCAAAGGCAACTAGGTTGCCAACTCGTGAACAACTACCAGGTGGGTACAATCGACAGTCAGGTGGACCATAATGAAAAGGGTATCAAGCTTGAATCCTATCTAGGGTATCGAAAGCAATTGTTCTGGAAAACGACTGAGGACCTCGAACAGATTTGAGACCCATGAAGCTCTGTGTCAAATGTGATCAACGTAATCCCAAGATAAGTCCTCCATATGTGTTACTCCACTACGATTGGTCTGGCTTTGGAGGGGTTATCTATTCTACCTTTCCACACACAACCTCTTGTTTAACCCCTTTGTTAAAGGGGATCCTAGATAATTTCCATGCTACTGGAATTTTTCACTCCCTAGCACAGACTCCTATGTTTTTTTTATAGCCTTGAAGAGTTTCCTCTCCAACCTAAATCAAGGCTCTAGCCTAATATAGTTGATGGACCCTACAAACATGAAAGTCTGATTAATTTTAATTAAGCATTAATTTTAAGTGGTTTATCTTAATTCAAAGAAACAGAAATGAAAATGATGGTGTTTGTAAAGAGAAGAAAGAGAAGAAAAAATGATGGAAACAAAATTACTTCTTCAACAAACAAAGATTTTCAAATTGAAAACTCTTTAACCAACTTTTCTAACTAACTTTTCTTTCTAAGATCTTTTAAAAGAAAAAAACTCAAAAATGAATTTCTCTCCACTACGAGCTACTTAAATTCTTAAGTATTCAGTAAAGAACTTAAGAAAGCGCTCTTCTTCCTGACAAGTAAACACAACTAACCTAACTACTTAACCAAACAAGAAACTGAAACCCTTTTTTTATTTTTATATATGCTTCAAAATAAGAAACTTGAGAATGAATTCTTTTCTTTTCTTCTAAAGAAAGTAAAAAGGAAAATTAAAGACAAGAGAAGACCCAAGAAATTGACTTCAAGTCTACTGTAGATCGTAGGGAGTCACTGAAAGAACCACAAAGGCTAAAACAGATAGGACTCACAGACTCATAAAAAAAACCCTTCAACGAAAACACAAGAAATCATTAAAAGATAAAGAAACTGACGCCAAACCTAGGCTCAAAGACTGTAACTACATATACTAGGACTAAATCAAGAAACCCATGAGAAGTCAAACTCCAATAAGGGAAGAGGATGACTGCCTCTTCTTGAGAAAAACATTTCCTGACACAGGCACACAACTGACACTTAAGTAGCTTGCACATGTACGTGGGTTTTCCAAAGGTAGGGTGCGTATGTACGCGGGCAGACCCACTACAGGCCGTGTACACCTCTGTAACTCCTCAAAAACGAAAACCAATAGTCAAATCTGACAAGGCAGGGAGTACTAGTATGGAAGACCAGAATCCCTTAAAGATTCAGTAACTTACAGAGAACTCAAAGATGTAATTAAACCAATTAAAACACCCAAAAAAGATCCCCTAAAAACCCTAGAGGATCCCCATTATGGTCACCACTTCTGCTATAGTGGAAAAACCCCCCTACGGACTACACTAGGGTTCTAAAGTGCAGGCAGAGCTAACTATCTAAAGTATCCTACTTTTAACAACTATCCCAAAAACACCCCACATTTAGACATAAAGTACAAAATATAGGGATCCGGTATTCTTACCTTAAACTTCACATCCGATGTCGATCCCAATACGTTCAGTTGATTCTCGACTGCAAATATCCTCCCAAGGCTGACCTGCATTCATCAAAAGACAAAAAATAAACTATGAACATGCATTCTATATATGAACTAATGGGTTAGATGTCATAACAAAATGTAAATCAAACATGAATATTGAACACATCATATGGTAGGACGAAAAAAGTACTTCTTTATATTAATCTCACAAAGTTACTTACAAAATGAGATCGAAGACTACTCCTCAAACCCGTTCCTGGGCTCCTCTTCACCAAGCTCCAACTGCTTCCATGTATCCTTCTTCTCTCACACTTATCTCTAGAGAATGGGCATAGGATTATAGATGAGGAAAAAGGCAAGAATAGGGAATTCTGGCTCAAAAATCACAACGTGGCTGCAAATCCTTGGGGCAAGGGGGGAAACAAAAATGGGCAGATTTTCACTATTGCTTTGTTTCTCCTTGGAATGAGACCCCAACACCTATTTTTATATGGAAAAAATATGGTTATTCAATTGGGTGATGGGCTATAGGTGGTCAACTGGTTGGGGAACTACCCAATAGCCTGTAATCTCAACAAATCCCTTGTAACTTTTGTGGGTATATGTGGGTTATAATGGTGCAACTAGTGTATGTACACAGGCAGTAGAGGTGCATATAGCTTACATATTCGGGAAGTTGCAACATAAGGCACGTACATATTCAAAAATTGTTTTTTAAGAAGAGTTGTTTTGTATTGGGTTGGCAAAAATAGTAAGTAAGATGGCCTCATGCCAAGTCTGCATGTGTGGTGAAAATTAGGTTTATAACAAGGAGGAGTATGGATCACACCTGGCAGGTGTAAGGTTACACTACCTGATGTAGACCCCCTACCTAGGAAGGGTCCATTGACCTCCCAGTCTAGGGTCGTTCTACTTCCCTGAGCCTACATTATCTCTTTGATTCCATGCTAGAATCCTCATAATAAATATCCATAGGTCCTTGTGAAACTCGGCCCGTGCAAACAAGCACCAGGCACAAGCTTCCACTCCATGTGACCGTGGGCTATGAACATGAGCCTAAACAAAAGGTGCATCATGATTTCATGAGTCTATTATTTGTATATGATCCACCCCAACTCTTCTGACCTTCGAAATCTCACCAAGGGCCTAACACTTGCTAGATCCTCCCTTATCCTCTTTCCAAATGACCCCTCATTATGACCTAAGGGAAAACCTCTAAGCACATTGGGTTTTCGCATGTCGAGGATTCTTGATTTAGATTTTCTCCCTTTTCTCAATGTTCGATCCCTCGATGCTTCATATAAATGATCCTGATTCCTTCACGATTCAATGGTAGTGATCTCGTTGGGATTTCGCGTATCGGGGATTCTCGATAACAACTTCCTCCACACTCCAAACTTTCAAAATTTTGATATTTCGGAGAACAAATCAATGGCTCAGATCCTCTGAGATCTAATGGCCACTGTTAAATCGTGAATTTGGGCTTCATGAGTTTCCACGATTCTCCCCTTTGACTTTTCCCTCCTGTGAGTTAGCGAGATGTTGATCTACTACCACTTGTCCTCTGATGATGGATGGTTGTGAAGATTTCAGGACTTTGTGACTTTGCAAGTCGTCTCTCCTCCTGTACAATATAAAGGACTAAACCTTGTGCACTTCCTATGGATCCAATGGTTGTTGGTCCACGTGCTTCCAGATCCAACAAAATAGATCTATTTCTCTTGAACGCTCTCCTGTGTGTCTAGATGTAAGGTTCAATGGTATAGATATTCTCCTCTGTAGTTGATCTAATGGCTGCCAACGTTCTCCTCCTGAGCTTTGGCTTTCTTTTCAAACTTGGAAGAATTTAAATGTTTCAAAGGCATTGACCCTTTGATTCTTCTTTTGTGAGCTCAATGTCTTGACTCTCACTTGTGTTCTAAAGATGCTATCTCTCCTGAGCTTTAGGACTTGGAATAAGTCCACTCCTTTGTGCATAGTTCTTGTTATATCTCTCATGTTCTTTGACCTCTCTCAATCTCTAAGGGACTCAAACTTTCTATGTCTTCCAAAATACTTATGGTGCTTCTCTCAGCACACTCTGTGCTCAAGCTACTGAGATTTGGAACTTGAAACAAGTTCTATCTGCGTGCACTCCTTGCGCTCTGACTAACCTTCAATTGGTTGTCTTCAACACTTCAACTGAGTGTTGGCCTAGTGAAATCCTTGCATAGGTCTTCCTTCAGAGTGTTCAACAACTCTGTCTCCTTGAGCTTCCCTTTTTGGACCTCAAAGGTCTTTATCCCTTATGTCCCTCAAAGAGATATAAGTTCCCTATTGACAACTTATGCTCAAGCACTCCTTATTGAGAAGACAAAGTATTTAGTAACTCTATAAGTGTCTTCTCCTTGACACATATCTTATCACAGAACTCAAAACAGATTCCTTGGTGCACTTCTCCGCACTATCTCAATGCCCTCCTAGTAGAGCTTCACATAATACTCAATGATTTTGTCTTCTCTCGGTGCCCTCCTCTGCACAGTCTCCACCTCCAAGGTGTTCAATAACCTTGAGTTTCTCCCTTGAGTTTATGATTCCCTGGTACCCCCTCATGGCACGTTCTTTCCTGAATTCCACAAAAATCAGATGTGCACTCTTTGCACTAGCTCACAGAGTCTTCAACACTCTGTCATGCAACCCCTTGCATTAAGCCACAAAGAAACCAGACTTAAATCAGAAAAATCAGAGATAGGAATTTTATCTATCCCTGCAGATGGAATCTAACATACATATACAAAATATGCATATAAACACATTAAAGACATTCATTCCATTACACATAAACACACAAATAATATCATGCAGGAAAAAATGCTCTTTTTATTAATCCCATAATGCATGTACAAAGGTTACAAAATCTTGTACTACAATAGAGTCTCGACTCTCCTCTCTTCTCTCCAATCTATCTTCTCTAAAACTAATCTCTTTGCCTCTCCTATTTTTCTTCCTATCTCTCTGCCTCTCCTAATTTACACCATAACCCTTCTCTCTAGGGCTTCTAGTTCTTCATACAGATCATCAAAGTCCATGTTGTCTACTTCCCCTTCTGTTGTAGGTTTCAGTGCTGCATTCATCTCCGTTTCAGCTTCCTGGCTGAAAATTTTGAGCAATTCTACTGAATTCTCTTCTCCTTCCACTGGGGAAAACGTCAGCGTTTTCTCCTTCTCTTCTTCCTCTATGACAATCACTGTTGGTTGTCCTTCTTCTATTTTTTTATTTGCAACACATGCTTTGGCCTCAACTGGGCTTCTTGGAAGGAATATCTCAATCCCCCCAATGATAATAATACTCCTCTGATCCTCCTCTATCAACATCCCTTGCTAATATGAACTCTTAGCTAAGTTCATCTTTTGTCCCTTGCCCACTGGGAAAATTGGGATTTCTTCCCTACCCTCCTGGTAGTCTATGATATCCTCAAATGATCCCATCTCATTGTTCACATGGCAATCTGAACTTTCTTCACTACCCACCTAATAGTTTCTGAGACCCTTCTTTGATCTCTTTTGCTCATCATCACTGAGACTCTTCCTAGTTTCTAGCTCACAGATGTGAACCATTTCCTCTTGTTGGCCCTTGACCAAGTTTTGGGAATTTTTTGGTCATGATGACCTATTTTTTAACTTCGACAGCTTGTCGAAGGAGGAGCACAATACAAAGTGGAGATCACGAGATCTCGGCCCCATTTTGGGCCTCTTTTTGGGTTTTTGGGAATATGTAATGGGAAGGGGATGTTGGCCCATTGGTTTACCCATGTTTATGCATATTTTGTGTGTATATATAGATGTCTAGGCCATATAGAGAAAAAGTGGATGATATATCTATGTGATGTAAGCTAAGTTCCAAGAGTTGGATCTATGTGATCAAGGCTTTGTGCATTCTATGTAAGACTTGCAGAGCTTAGTGCAAGTCCTTCTGTGATACGATAGGAGGCTTAGTGGTGTAACGCAAGGAAGAAGGATCTAGCGACCTGCATAGATCTTTTTCCTGTGCAGAGTAAGGGTTTTTGAGGCTCTGATATTGTAATAGATTGACCAAAGACTATAAAGAAGAAGAGTTGGTGGACGTAGCCCTAGGAGAGGGGTGAACCACATAAACATTGTGTTGTCTTTCTTTGTGCTTGTCTTAATGTGTTTATGTCTCCTTTTTCCAAGTGATTGAAATGATTATATGGATATGATTATGATTAGTACTAATGATAGGTAAAATGATAGATCTGATATACATGAATAGGATCAGTTCTTGATCTGTCAGATATGACCTATTTACTTATGATAAGCACTTAAATACATTAGATCAGTGTTAATGATGTGAAGTTTTGTCTTATAAGAGAAGTGGTTATTGACTGCATATTGAGGAAATGGCGGTGTTAAGTTCTTTATTAAGTATTAGAATCACATATCTGTGTCCCAGCTAAGGTTGTAGACACTTGAGTCCTGCAACCACCCCTGCCTCTACCTCAGGTGAGACTTCATCTACTTCGCAGGTGTTGCCGAAAGGGATGGTAGTTAGGGTTTTGTTGGTGCGTCATTATAGAGTTGAACCCTGGGTCTGCCCCTATGCCAACAAATAGTTCTGTTGTCGGGACCTGATACTGTGATCACTGGGAACTGAGAAAAAAAGAAGATTTGTGTGAAAATTTGACTTGAAACTATGAAAGATCTGTGCGTAAATCTGTTTCCCTAGTGCACAATGTTCTATCGATCTATGAAGATCTGTGATGAAGAAAAGAGGTTGGATCTGAAAGAAGGAAGCCTGATCTAAAGAAAGGAGGTTGGATTTGAAGAAAAGAAGAAAGCTCTGAAAGCTTTGTGCTCTAAGAAAGGTAAAAGTGAGAATTTTTTATTAAAAGAGGTAAGATCTGTAAGCTTCGTGCTCTGATAAAGGTAAGAATAGTGAAAAGTTCTAGATCTGAAAGCTTTGTGCTCTGTAAAAGTAAGATAAGTGAAAATTTTCATTTCTAGAGTATGGATATAGGTATGTTTGATAGATTATGTCCTAGCTTAAAAACTAGGGCACTAATAGATGAAAGAAGGCCCTATATGAATAGATCTGATAAGAATAATGAAAGATATGTTATACCTATGCATAGAAAGAATATTTGGACTAAAAAATGGATGTAGGATCCTAGAAAGAATTTGTTGTAGGTTAACTCCTATGATCCTAGTGTGCAGTATGGGAGAAGCTGGGGATCATTTATAAGAAAGAGAGGATTGACCCTCTATTACAGTTGCAGAAAACAAGGACATCTTGCTAAGGAATGCACTAGAAGAAGACCTAGTTGTATTTGATGTAAGGCTATGGGCCATGAAGTGTTGGATTTCCCTAGAATGATCTCTAAGCTTGAATGAATGAATATGAATCAATAAAACCCTAAGGCATATCCAGAAAAGGCAGAAACCCAGAAAGAATAAGAGAAAGTATTACTACAAATGAGAGAAACCCTAAATGACCACCGACATGTCAGATTATCAGAGATTTTCAAAGAAAAAGAATGCATTGAAGAAATAATAGGGGACTTCGACATTGACTGTGTTCTAGATGAAGAAACACAGTTGAATATCATGACAGAAACAACTTGGGAAGCTATAGGGAAGCCTTCTACGATCCCTTCATTAGGAGGAATATGACTATTCAGAGGAAAGTTGGTAAATTTATGTGGGAATCTCACTTAGATACCTATGAACGTTAATGGAACTTCGACAGAGGAAGATTTTGAGATTATTAAGTTTGTTGAAGACAATGCCCCATTTACCATGTTAATAGGAAAACCTTGGATTGACAGAGCTCAAGACAGATGAAAGGAAGAAGAAGAAGCATTGGAGCAGAAGAAACAAGACTTAAAAGATTTCATGACTAGAAGGATCACACAATTGATTGAAGAAAAGGAGAATAGATCGAAGCTAGTTGACACTAGAAACATCTATGTCGAAGCTGCAAGAACATTAGAAGACCCACAAAAGACTGAAGTACTTACTCCAAATAAAGAAAAGGTATTACCCCTGAATCCTAGGAAATAATCTCAATAACGCATAGTGACTATGTTAAAAGAAGATAAGAATCAGAATGGAAAATGAACTACCGAGACGAAGATCACTAAAAATAAGGCTAGGAAACAAAGTAAGAAGAGAGCTAAGTTGCAAAAGGTTCCAGAGGAAACTTCGTAGAAAGAAACTTTGCAGAATTGGAGCTTCGACGGGATATCAGAACAGTGACATAGGGCACTTCTCCATGACGAAGAAATATAGTCATTGAGGATAATATAATCGTTCGATCGACGCTCCAAACGAGTAGAAAAGAAGTAAAGGATCGTCATCAGACCATTAGACTGTGCCATAACAGCTTCAACCTGTGCAATATAAGGCATGCATGTTGTTTACAGAGGTCGAGATCCAAGGAGCAGAGCTAGAACATGTCATCCTCATAGCAGACCAATGCCTACAAGGACTAGTGAATGACGCAGTGATCCAGGAGTTCACTGAATAAGAGGCCACAACAAAGTAGCAAGTCAAAGAAGCTCGAGCCAAGCTTGAGGCAATTTAGGCAGAATTTGTCAGACCAGAGTGACTCGAGATGAGTCACAGGTGAGTTTTGGGGGCCTGTTGGCCCTTGACCAAGTTTTGGGAATTTCTTGGTCATGATGACCTATTTTGGAACTTCAATAGCCTATTGAAGGAGGAACGCAAGACGAAGTGGAGATCACGGGATCTTGACCCCCTTTTGGGCCTCTTTTTGGGTTTTTGGGAATATGTAATAGGAAGGGGATGTCGACCCATGGGTTTACCCATGTTTAGGCCTATCTTGTATGTATATATAGATGTTTAGGCCATATAGAGAAGAAGTGGATGATATATCCATGTGATGTAGGCTAAGTGCCAAGAGTTGGATCTATGTGATCAAGGCTTTGTGCATTCTGTCTAAGACTTGCAGAGCTGAGTGCAATTCCCTGTGCGATACGATAGGAGGCTTAGTGTTGTAACACAAGGAAGAGCGATCTAG
>JZKD02S2180773.1:0-32731 GCA_000966675.3 Picea glauca
AGGATTTAGTTTCCAATAGTGTTGGGCTTTTAGGCTATCGGTAGCAACACTTTTTGACTTGGAGTTAAAATAAACTATTAAATACAACCTCTAAAAAAATAGAACTTTGGAGGGTTGTCATCAAATTGGTAACTATAAGGCCTTTGACTAGATGGGTACAAAGACTTTCACCCAAGTCCTCGAGGAGACGAACCTTGGGGTTTCTACGGCACCCAAGTTTGCAAGTGGATTCTTTGGGCATGCAAACACACTAAGGGGCTTACCTAGGTATGACGTGACTAAGAGATTTGGGTGTGTCGACATGATGGGTGCACTAAAGTTTGGCATGTTGGTCACAAGGGGCACGATGGTTCATGAGAGCATGGGTTCATTTGGGTGATTGAGTCCGCGAAGGGGTGCGACGATTCGTTTGGGAATCTAGGTCCGCAAAGGGACACGACGATTCATTTGGACATGGATTCGCGAATGGGGTGTGAAAGACACCTCCAAAGGACACAATGGTTCATGATGGTGACCTTTGGATAAATTATAAGAAAACAAGGACACACAACCCAGGAAGGCATGTTTTGGCAAGAAAAGGAGAGAAAGAGAGCTTTGTGGTTTCGAGGAAGATAAAGAGAGTGAGCTCCCTCAAGGAGCCAAGTCACTCCACTTGGGAGGACTTGTGTTTCCTTGAGGTGGATTCATTAGATAGATATGGATGAGTTTCTATTTGGAAGATTTTGTTTGAGTCTGGAAATGAAGGTCTGTTGGAGGCATGCATGGGGTAGAACTGAAATCTATGAAGTCTACAGAAATAAAGAAGAAAAGTTTGTATTTCATTTATTCCATGGTTCTCTTGGTTTCTTATGGATGTATGCTTAAAAATGACTAAGTGTTAACGAAGTTAACAAATGTCTAAGTATACAAGAGTTGCATTAGAGTAGGAGTGTGACTCATCGAACCTAGCCTAGAATGGAGTATGGGCATGCTCTAGGTGAAGAGGCATAGTCTAGAAGAAGTATATTTGGTGGTGCCAAACATCCAAGTGAGAAACGTTGTGGTGTTGCATGCCCTCAAGAGGTGCATGATCATAAGGCACACTGTGGGGATGTGACAGATGGTATCAAAGCAGATTCATTGTAGATTTTGGGGAAGGGTTGGGAATATCTTCATCGTTATCTCAAGGATAGATGTTGCCAATGATTGAATAACACTCTACTACTGCAGTGTTGATAGTGGATAGGGCACAACATGAAGGAAATTCATTGCGAAGGAAGTTCTGTGGGAATGTTCATAGACTTAGAGAATGATTTGGTGCAATGAACTTGTTCACCGTAGATTTTGCATCAAACTTGTGATAGACGTTTGGTTGGGAGTGCGATGGGAAGGGTGGATCTAGTGCACACGTTGTGTATAACAAGAGTAGAGTTTAATGGAAGCACTTGGACAAGGTGGGTGATCACGTAACTCATCACATAAATTGTTGCAGACTTGATCATAGAGGCAGACTTGGTTGGTTGATGTGTGACATAAGTTAGTGCCAAACTTGTTGTGCACACCTTGAGGATACCAAGTGCAGAGTTTGCTGGGTGAACTAAGCACTTGGGAAAGGCAAATGAACGTAGGATCTATTGCACGACTTGTCGCAAACATAACCATAGAGGTGATCACAGAAGTGAAACGCAGAGAGTGATCACATAAGTGATCACAAAGGGGGAACAGTTCTGGGTTGCAACAAGGTGAAGCACTTGGGTGCATTGGATGACTTGGGGTGACTTGGAACAACTCCACAATAGGTAGCTAGTTAGGAATGTTTCATTCATGATATCTTCATGTTGTTCATCCCTGAGAACAACAATTTAGTTGAGATGGGTTGTTAGATGAGATCGCAGCCTTCAAAAGAGGTGGCTCTTCGTAGAGTTACAACAGTCAGTTAGCAGTAGTATGACTTGATAGTCGAGCAGTGGGTGCATGGTGCCTTGAAGTGGAAGCATGTCACACACCCACTACGAGAACTAATATTTTTCAGCTTTTTCCTTCCTTTCATCAAGGAACAGAATCCCCGAATTCCTATGGGGCCTGATGCAGACCCTACCATCCCTTATCCTTACCCATGTGATCGTTGGCTATGACCACGGGCCTTACCAGAGAGGTGTTTCCGTCTTTCGAGATTCAGGAAATCGTGATGCATGTGTTCCTCTGCTCTCTTGTCTCTCGAAGTGCTGAGGTCCGAAAGGGACCAATAGTTTGTCATATCTAACAATGCCTCAGATTAAAACCTGGCATCCCACCTTTCGGAGTTTCACGTACCAGGTTTTCACGGTAGAAGAGGACGAGGGGTTCATACCTTCGGTTTTCCAGGTGTCGAAACACTGACAACCAAATCTACATGTGCTAAGCCGTATCGGGATTTCACAAGTCAGGCATTCAGGGTTGGCGTGTACCAGGGACTTGCTTCTAGATCTCCTGGGTGCCAAAATACCGAGACATCAATACTTATCCGCGCTATTATTATTTTGGGGTTTCACAAGTCGGGGTTTCACGAGGTGCGCGGATACAAGGTCTTGCACTTAGGTTTCTCGGGAGTCGAAACTCCTAAGCCCGTGTTCATCGCTAAGCTCATTTGGGGTTTCGCAAGTTGGGATTTCGGGATATGTGCAAATAAGAAAACATTCCCTTGGGTTTCCCGGTTGCCAAAACTCCAAAACACCAAAACTTATCCATGTTAGACTATTTTGGGGTCTCACCTATCGGGATATCGCGACATGCGAGTACAAGGAAACTTACCCTTGGGTATCCCGGGTGTCGAAATGTCGAAACACCAAACTCTAACCCAGCTATACCATTTCGGGGTTTCACAATTTGGGATTTCGCGACGTGCGAAGACAAGAAAACTTTCCCTTGGGTATCCCGGGTGCCGAAATGCCGAAACACCAAACTCTAACCTGGCTATACCATTTCAGGGTTTCTCAAGTTGGAATTTCGCGACGTGCGAAGACAAGGAAACTTTCCCTTAGGTATCCCGATTGCCGAAATGCCAAAACACCAAAAATTATCCACGTTAGACTATTTCAGGTTTTCATGGGTCAAGAGTTCAAAACTCTTACCTCTTGTTTTCCTGGTAACTGAATTACCGAAATCTCCTTTCGGGGATTTCCCCGAAACCTCCACCGGTTGCATATTTCGGGACTTTGGGGTCTGCGATTTCATGAATCCACCACGACCAAACTCTTGGTCCTTCAACCTCTCGGTATCTGAAACCCCGATGGGTTCGGATCTCTACCACGTGTCCTCTGAAATGGATGGTCCTGATCTTTTCGGGACTTTCACGAGTCCTCACCTTTGCGTATGCTAGGCTTAAACCTCATGCAGCTTCCCCTGGATCCAATGGATATCGGCGATCCACCCGAGATCTGACGGTAGCTGTAGCTCCTCCCTGAGCTCATGCTTTCTTCCTTTTCCTTGAAAGATTTCCAAGTCTTAAAGGTCTCAGCCTTTGATCTTCTACTGCAAGCTGACTATTGGGTCTTGTTAGCACCTACGAAAGGTGTTGTCCCTCCTGAGATTTCTCAGCTATGAAGGAATTAAGAGCTTTGCACTCTTTCTTCTGGGCTTGACTCTTATAAGAGTCTTCTGCGCACCCTTTGCGCTCATTCGTCAAGTCTAGGACTTGAGTGAGTCTCGGTCTCTACTTGCTTCACAGGGAGCCTATTCATAACTACACTACCTCTCCTAATCTTAACAGAAATCATCCTCCAAGGGACTCTAGACGACTAGGAAGGTTGGCATGTGTACATGAAACTATGCCTAAGGTCAACAAACTCACAATTTGTGGCTCTAAGTCAAGCCACCACAGGACACAAACATTTACGATTACTAATCATGTTCTATCCATATAATCTCTTACTGGCCTAATTTTACAGTCAAGTAGAAGGAAGGAGACACAATATATCCCTTCAGAAATCAAGCACAATTCCTGAAATATACACAGTATAACCAAATTCATGCCCCATTATAGCTAAATTACCCAGAGTAAGAAAATACTTATCTATTACAAGTTGTCGCCAACCAACTGACTGTGGGTGTTCATCCTTCCACCTGACCATAGGCATAGAGGCATTCATGCTTAGCACTCTAGCCACCCCCGTGCAAAGCCATGATATCACCAGGGAATTCTCACAGTTCTCGAGGGTTCTCTCTCTCTGTTTCAGCTTTTGTTTAGTTCCTGTTTTCTGCAACTCGGAGCTTCCTCACTCGGTTGTGGCCTCGGCGAGATTTCTCATATGCTCTTCGGCATCAAGCTCACAGCCTTCTCTTCATGATTCTCTGGAGAGCTTCCCCTCTTGTCTAGTGTCGGGTGTCTCCCCTCCCATGTGTGTGTGTCCCCCTTACCTTGGGAGGTTTTTGCCGACCTATCCTGTTCCTTCTGTCAGAAGGAAGCTCAGGTCTATAGGTCCTTGTGGTACTTCGAACTGACAGCCTAGGTTTCCATTCATGGGGGTGGTTGGTGATTCAGCCACTGGTCTTTCTTCATTGACTGATTTTCTTTCCTTGGGATTCGAAGGAGGTTTTCCATCCTTATCCAGGGAGGTTTTGGGGTTATTTGATATATAAACCCTCTTGTATGGTTTTCACATTATTCCTCTAGTGATACCATGGCCAATACTTTCAAGGCTTCACCCCCACAGTCAGTTATTGGCAACTCAAACAATAATACATTTACATTTTCCTCATGCATTAGCATGGTAATTCCTATTCTATGATTAATTACAATTTGGGGGAAACAGGGGTGTTACAATTCCCTCCCCCTTAAAGGAACACAGTCCTCGGTGTTCTTTTCTCAAAACACCTATGATGTATTTCTCATTCGGCCACTTCAGAAGTCTTGACCTTCATCCTCGGTCAGGTCCTCTTTCAGAATCTTAGTCTTCGTCACCTGCCTTCAATAATTATTGGACAACAAGCACATTAATCACAATTTTGTGCGAAAACATCTTACTATTGTTCAAAATTAAAAAGGAAAATTCATATTCTAGCACAGTACTTATCTATGCAGTTTGTGGATCTGTATCCACATGGTAGTTTTGTTATCCATGCTCATCGTTTTCCTTGACGTACCCATTGGGTGCATGATTCCAATTCAATAGTTCACAAGAGCTATAATGATTCTATCTTCCTTTCCAAGGTTTTTTTTCCTCACAGGAAACTACCCACGGTGTGCATGATCCCAATAGTTTACAAGAATTATTAAGGTCTCCTCTTCCCTGTGGTCACTCACCCTCTAGGCCTAGGCACAGGCATCCCCTTCATTGTTATACAGTCCCATCGGGTGATCCATCTTGCCTTGCCGAGGTTTTCTCGCACGAGAAATTTTTTGAGACTCTATCGAGTCTTACAGTCGAGGCGTCCCTCAGACTTGCTCTGTTGAGGTGTCCCTCCAGCTTGTGTTACCTCAACACAATAATTTTCAGGCGATCATGGCATATCACAGGGTTTTCATGGCTCAACAGTAGCCACATTCATCGTTTTCAGCTGTGACAGCCTTCATTTGTCCTTTCGAGACAAATCTTTTCTTCTCACCTGTAGCACAGGTACACAAGGTTCGTGAGACATCATTATAAATTCTAACTTTCAGAATTCTATTGTAAATCTGTCACCTACAGATCTCCTATTCCACAATTTGTTTTCATATTTGTTCCGCACAGGAACCGGATTCATAATTATGGGACTTTCCTTCCCATAACATTTTAGCTCAGCAGGAAATCGGTCTCCCTTATGGGCTTACAACATTGCCATATCCAAGACTCCATCTTCCTCCAGTCATTCCTCAGCTAATCAAATTGTTAGTTCTCATGCACATACATTTTATTGCACCTTTACAACATTGTCACAACAATTTCAAAATGGTGCATACTAACAATCAAATTCACTTTCTCAAAAGGAAATACCATTACTTGCAGTTTGGCTCAGCAGGGAATCGATTTTTCCTATGGGCTTACTTTACTACCATATCCATGACCCTCTGCTTCCAAATCCCTTCATACTTGTGCCACATAGGAACGAATATATTTATACAGGTTCTTGGCTCCTAGCACCCTTTCTCTATTCTCTACCTTATCAGTAGTGCTTTAGCGAGATTTTCACAGTCCTGTCAACAACCTTTCAACCGCAGCCTTTCCATGGTCACCCTCTTCTTGAGGTTGTTCATTATTGGCAACTATCTTCCTCAACAGTTCCAATATTATTCCTTTATACACATGACATACACCATAGGCAAATTAATGATCATGTAAATTAAAATGCAAATATTATAGCGTTTAATTAATAAAAACATTTTCAGGCATGTCTAGCATATCTGTATGCACTTCATGACATTATCCTTAATGTTTTTCATGAGTGTAACACAACAGTTCTCAATTGTTTTCACAGCATTACAACCATCATTATTATAGTATCAAATCATTTTCGTTCATCAATGTACTAGCTTTCTCATCCCATAGAATGTAATGCACAAAAAGGAAAGAATTGAGGGTTCTTCCCTTCTTCCAATTCTTTCTACATCGCCTGGGGATTTTCATCCTAGTCAAGTTATCTCTAAGGTCTCACTTCCTTTCCTTAATCACAGCTTCAACCAAGCCGTATCAGTTAAACATACCCATTTATTCATTCAATCATACTCAGGGGTTTACTGGCCTCTTACCAACCATACTGGTTTCCACAACTGCTCTTTTTCTGAACAGCCCTGGGTTAGGCTCATCCTAACTCTTAGGATACTTTAGCATGCTTTAGTAGAAACTCTTTTCTCATAATGAATCATGAACATGTGCATCCTACACTCTTCCATTCTGTTATCAGAATGGTCAATATTTGGTTATTAGTCTTCTATTACTTACATGATTCTTTTGAAAATTTAATACAGGATTCTTATACATGGACAAGCCTTGCAGCTTATTGTCCAACCTTTAACAATTATCAGGGTTGTGACTTGGTTCTTCTGATAGAGAGCTTATACAGTTCCTCCACTGGGAACTCCCTCAGCATGCAACTTCCTTGTTGTAGATCCATCACCACTTGTGATGGCCTTAACCTTGAGTCATCCTTTTAGTGGTCTACCAAATATTCCCCTTAAGGAATATAAACATGCATCTTTATTAACTTACATCTATGATGTACTTAACCACTTTCATAATCCTAAGCCTGCATGTAGCTATCGCAGGTATATTTCATAGCCTACATACATTCCCATTTTTAAAATCAGTCATCTCAGGATTGTTCATATTCCTTCTCATGTGATCTTCAAAGGCATAAACATTTGCCTCTTACCATGACATCAGAGCATCCTCACTCATTTAATCTTTCATTTAATTGCACTGGATTTTCCTGGGAGAATGGAGTACATTCCCCTTAAGATATCATTCAAGACAGAACCTTCGCGACTCTTCAGAACGGAGTCAACCATGTATCCATGGTTTTCATTCAATTTTGGAAAGTGTAATTCTTGCCTCACGTTTCACTCATCATGGCGATCATATTGGACCTCTAGTATACTTATACTTCTTACATCATACATGTGCATTACTTGCACGTTTAATATCATTCATACCTTACCGGTATTAATATCAGGCTTCCTATTATGAAGCTTCACAATGCATTATCCTCATGCACTCAAGTACAATTGAACACTGTTAAGTATTCATCATTCATCATACTGGTTCATGCCTTCTCCTTACGTGACCACCAGCGGTGACCATGATTTGAACTAAAAGGCACTTCGCATTTCGTGATTTCAGGATTTCTATTGCAAGGAACTTTGGTTCCTCGATTCCCAAAACCTGATAGGCCGAAATGCCAACCTATGAAATGCCAAAATGTCCCCGGCTTTCTCCTCCAAGGAGATGTCTCCCTAGTTCATCACATTCCGCAACTTCAGAACTCTCGATGTCAAGCATTCTGACTTTCTGTCTGTGGGATTCCCAAAATACCGATTCCCGATATCCTGATATGACCATAGCCCCATTCCTCTTTATGTCACGTTGTTGCGACTTTCGGGTTTTCATCGATGAGAGTCCAGATTCCTCATCTCCAGGACTTCTGAAATGCCGAATCTCGATATGCCGAAATGTTGGCTTCCTATCGCGTCCCTTTAGCACCTTCGGGATTTCACGTTTCACGATCCCATGATGCAAGGGTTGCCTGGTCCTTTCTCTTTTGACCTCCCGGTACCCGAAATACCGGCGTGCCGCTATTGAGAGATCAACAACCACGATCCAATCTGCATCCTATAGCCCTGATCCTTTTTCGGTGTTTTTTGGGGGGGGGTCAAGAGTTATAAAATCTTGCCCTTCGCATCCCCAGTACCAGGAGTGTCGAAATGGCTCCCTTCGAGAATTTTCCCAAAATCTCAATCCTCCACCACTTGTCCTCTAGCGATGAATGGTCCCAACGCTTTCGGGACTTCATGGCCCAGGACCTCTAGTCTCCCAAACTCTTACCTCTCGGACTCCCGGTATCCGAAATTGCGAAATTCTCTCTGGACGATCAATGGTCCAGATCGCTCCTTGATCAAGGGCTATGATATTTTCACAAATTTCTCATTGCTTATCCCAAGTCCTTTGGTTTTGCGAAATTCTGGTATCTCCTCGCAACTAACCAGTGCGCTACTTCTCCGAGATCGAACAACTTGAAACATTTCGGTTCTTTCTGAATGAATCTTGACTCCCGATCTTATCCAATCTTCAAAACTCTTTTCTGAATGATTTCTCCTACTATCTCTTCTGATCTTTTAAGTTACTTACAGGACAAATCTCATAGTCATAACTCATACAGATATTACCCTCTCTTTATGGGAACAACCAACAAGGGTCACTCTTGGGAATTAGTAACAGTCCCAAAGGACTCCTCTTAATCTTGCTCAAACATATTATCCTTGTTGTCGATCCTAACCATTATAGGTCAGGTAATTTGACCCTACACATTTTCAGCAGTCCTCTTAATCGTGAGGAGTTATAGGCTCATAGTTTAGTCTTTTAATAACGTAGTAATCATAACTTCCTAAGGATCCTACCAGTCCTTACCAGATTTCCCAAATCATGAAGGAGTTCTTCATTTGGATCTTAATTCTTACCTAACCAGCCATCTCAAATGCAAGAGACTCTACCTTCTTTAGTAGGTAGCCATCGTCACACTATAACAGAACAACTCATTTCATGTCCCTTTTCTGGCTAGTACAAATTCATAGAACAATTTATTCCACCTATGTTATTCACACTCAGGTCTTATCAGTAATACTTATTAGTGCATTCCTACTCCTATAAGAGTAGTTATCATTTTGACAAATGAACAATATAATTCCTTTGCTGGAGTTCAAGAAGAAATCCCAAAATCATAGGTTCAATCTGCAACCCTTCTTCTCAAGGAGTAAATGTAGATAACAACATCTCCTTACATGGCTCGTACATGAGCCCAAGCATGCCAAGTGTTGTAACCATGCTCTGATACCAATTTGTCACACACCCACTACGAGAACTAATATTTTTTGGATTTTTCCTTCCTTTCACCGAGGAACAAAATCCCTGAATTCCTATGGGGCCTAATGCAGACCCTACCATCCCTTATCCTTACCCATGTGATCATTGGCTATGACCACGGGCCTTACCGGAGAGGTGTTTCCAACTTTCGAGATTCAGGAAATCGTGATGCATGTGTTCCTTTGCTCTCTTGTCTCTCGAAGTGTCGAGGTTCGAAAGGGACAAATAGTTTGTCATATCTAACAATGCCTCAGATTAAAACCTGGCATCCCACCTTTCGGAGTTTCGCTTACCAGGTTTTCATGGTAGAAGAGGATGAGGGGTTCATACCTTCGGTTTTCTGGGTGCCAAAACACCGACAACCAAATCTACATGTGCTAATCCGTATCGGGATTTTACAAGTCGGGAATTCGGGATTGGCATGTATTAGGGACTTGCTTCTAGATCTCCCGGGTGCGAAAATACCGAGACATCAAGACTTATCCGTGCTATTATTATTTCGGGGTTTCACAAGTCGGGGTTTCATGAGGTGCGCAGACAGAAGGTCTCACACTTAGGTTTCTCGGTAGCCAAAACTCTTAAGCCCATATTCATCACTAAGCTCATTTTGGGGTTTCACAAGTCAGGATTTCGGGATATGCGCAAACAAGGAAACTTTCCCTTGGGTGTCTTAGTTGCCAAAACTTTGAAACACCAAAACTTATCCACGTTAGACTATTTCAGGGTCTCACGTATCGGGATCTTGTGACATGCGAGTACAAGGAAACTTACCCTTGGGTATCCTGGGTGCCAAAATGCCGAAACACCAAACTCTAACTCAGCCATACCATTTCGGGTTTTCACAAGTCGGGATTTCGCGACCTGCGAAGACAAGGAAACTTGCCCTTGGGTATCCCAGGTGCCGAAATGCCGAAACACCAAACTCTAACCTGGCTATACCATTTCATGGTTTCGCAAGTCGAGATTTTGCGACGTGCAAAGACAAGGAAACTTTCCCTTGGGTATCCCGGGTGCCTAAATGCCGAAACACCAAAACTTATCCATGTTAGACTATTTCAGGGTTTCATGGGTCAAGAGTTCAGAACTCTTACCTCTTGTTTTCCTGGTAACTGAATTACCGAAATCTCCTTTCGGGGATTTCCCCGAAACCTCCACCGCTTGCATCTTTCAAGACTACAGGGTTTGCGATTTCGCGAATCCACCACGACCAAAATCTTGGTCCTTCAACCTCCCGGTATCCGAAACCCCGATGGGTTCGGATCTCTACCATGTGTCCTCTGAAATGGACGGTCCTGATCTTTTCAGGACTTTGACAAGTCCTCACCTTTGCGTATGGGAGGCTTAAACCTCGTGCAACTTCCTGTGGATCCGATGGCTATCGATGATCCACAGGAGATCTGACGGTAGCTATAGCTCCTCCCTGAGCTCATGCTTTCTTCCTTTTCCTTGGAATATTTCCAAGTCTCAAAGGTATCAGCCTTCGATCTTCTACTACAAGCTGACTATTGGGTCTCGTCATCACCTACTAAAGGTGTTGTCCCTCCTGAGCTTTCGCAACTATGAAGGAATTAAGAGCTTTGCGCTCTTTCTCCTGGGCTTGACTCTTAGAAGATTCTTCTGTGCACCCCTTGCGCTCATTCATCAAGTCTAGGACTTGAGTGAGTCTCGGTCTCTACTTGATTCGCAGGGAGCCTGTGCATAACTACACTACCTCTCCTGAGCTTAACACAAATCGCCCTCCAAGGGACTCTAGACGACTAGGAAAGTTGGCATGTGTACATGAAACTATGCCTAAGGTCGACAAACTCACAGTTCATGGCTCTAAGTCAAGCCACCGCAGAACACAAGCATTTACGAGTACCAATCATGTCCTATCCATATAATCTCTTACTGGCCTAATTTTACAGTCAAGCAGTAAGGAAGGAGACACAATATATCCATTCAAAAATCAAGCACAATTCCTAAAATATACACAGTATAACCAAATTCATGCCCAATTACAGCTAAATTACCCAGAGTAAGAAAATGCTTATCTATTACAGGTTGCCACCAACCAACTGACTGTGGGTGTTCATCCTTCCACTTAACCATAGGCATAGAGGCATTCATTCTTAGCACTCTAGCCACCCCCGTGCCAAGCCATGATATCGCCAGGGAATTCTCACAGTTCTCGAGGGTTCTCTCTCTCTGTTTCAACTTCTGTTTAGGTCCTATTTTTTGCAACTCAGATCTTCCTCACTTGGTTGTGGCCTTGGCGGGGTTTCTCAGATGCTCTTCGACATCAAGCTTGCGACCTTCTCTTCATGATTCTCTAGAGAGATTCCCCTCTTATCTGGTGTTGAGTGTCTCCCCTCCTGTGTGTGTGTGTCCCCCTTACCTTGGGAGGATTTTTCTGACCTATCATGTTCCTTCTATTAGAAGGAAGCTTAGGTCTGCAGGTCCCTGTGGTACTTCAAACTGACAGCCTAGGTTTCCATTCATGGGGGTGGTTGGTGATTCAACCACCGGTCCTTTCTTCATTGAATGATTTTATTTCCTTGGGATTCGAAGGAGGTTTGTCATCCTCATCAAGGGAGGTTTTGGGGTTATTTGATATATGAACCCTCTTGTATGGTTTTCACATTCTTCCTCTAGTGATATCATGGCCAGTACTTTCAAGGCTTCACCCCCACAGTCAGCTATTGGAAACTCAAACAATAATACATTCACATTTTCCTCATGCATTAACATGGTAATTAATATTCTATGATTAATTACAATTTGGGGGAAACAGGGGTGTTACAAAGCAATCATGGTGCGGAGATGGAAATACATTGGAGACGAGTTTGACTGATTACATGCAAATTTTTTTACTTAGATGGATTTCGGAAGTGGAATAATGGAATCAACCTTGTATCGCAATGAAGGTCTTGTTTTCTTGTGGATCTACTAATGGTGGTTGAGGTGATTTCATGTAGAGATTTGGTTGTTTGGGCAAGTGGAGGTCCAATATAGCAATCTTAGAACATGGCTACAATGAATGATGTCATTGGAAAGGTATGGTTAGCTTGAGTTATTACATTTTCCAAGTTTTGTAGTGAGTTATTTTAAGGGAAGATGGATGACTTGGTGGTTGAAGTACATTCCATTTCCACGGTGAAAACTAACAGACTTGAGGGTGACTCAAGTGGTGCCAGATTTGAAGGATTCTTGTAGTAGTTTGGGACACCTTGGTTGGGCAAGTGTGAGAAAAAAATGGGGTGACCTTATTGGATGAGTATAGTGGCAGACATAGGCAGATTTGGATGCATTTTTGGAGGAGGATTAAGGAAGCTGCCCAACTCTTAATGAGTTGTGATGGACATGTTGTTGTGATGAACTAGACAGTGAGGTTTGGATGTGTCGATTTTGAGAGGATGGGTGAGGTTCCCTCGTTCTTAGTGCCTTAGCCAGATTTGTTGATTCAGGTGGTGACTTGATGAGTCGTGACGACAGTGACAAAGTTTGGACACTTCCAGGAGGTGCAAGGAAGTTCATTCTAGGAGACAAATAGAGTCAGCGAAGAAATCACCCAAGAGTTGTTCGTAGTCAACCTAAATGGGTAGAATGTAGAACGAGTGATTTTGGTGGTGTTATATCACTGTTGGTATGGGACATTGGATGTGGTAGAACACACTTTGGTGACTTGTAGAAAATTGTGTGATGACTCAGGTATCTGGCGAGGATTGTTGGTTGGAGTTGGTAGAGTATTGGTTAAAACGTGCCTAAGGCATGGAAGTCATTTGAGGTGACTCATTCTACTTAGAGCCCTTTGGAAAATTTGTTGGGACATTTTAGGAGCGTGAGTGCATTGGCCACACTCATTATAGATGTTGAGTTGCAGAGAGGTGACTTGACAAAAGGGGTTGAGTTGAGGACTTGATTTCTTTTGGAGGATTGTGCGAATAGGTATATTGCAACATGAAGAGTTTACTTGAGCATGTGAATTTCTCATTACATTAGAAAACATGGTTGAGGGTAAATCCTAACCATTCCAAGGCATATACAAGAAGACACAACAACTTCGACATGTAATGAAGTAGTGGGGAAAAGGCAGTTTGGACATGTAGTGCTTAGGGAAAATTGGATAATTGTGCCATGAGGTGCAAAATAGAGTCGATTTTCGCATATGACTTCATTTTGGGGTGACTTCATAGTATAGTGAGGTGAGGGGATACCTTTCCTTGATATAAGGATTGTGTAGATGGACTAAATTACGGAAGGAAGTGACCAGTTTGTGCATGAGTGTGTGCATTCTTAAGGAGAGTGACGATTGGACTCGTCATTCAACTTATTCACGAATTTTGTGAGAACAAAAACATGACAAGGGGGTCAAGAGTATAGATGCCCCAGTAGGTTAGAAGTGAAACACTTAGAAATTCTGGAGGATCTCCTTGACGAAGATCGAATGATGGAAGTAGTGATAAGGCAAGGATGGACACTTGCCTTAGTCTTTGGATTTGGATGGAGTGACAAAGATGCAGACAAAAAAGACTAATTTTTGGCATGAGGAAGTGCATTCTCATGAGTTGGGAATGAAGGTTTGAATATATACCCAATCAACTCAAGGAAAGGGGGAATTGGGATTGCAGAGACATGGCATACTTTGTTGAAGTATGGGTGCAACAACAAGATTGCAATAGTTCAACACTTAGGTGAAATTTTAAAATGGAGTGTGCAACAATCAATTGTAGCAAGTAGCGACAACAACATCAAATCCAAACAAAAAAAAGGCAACACCATCATAGTGAGAGAGTGTAGTAGAGTGGGGTGACTTTCATACTTGGAATTGGATAAAGTGACTAGATTGAATCAAGAAATAGATTTTGTGGAATTGGGTGCAATACAATTTGGTTTGTGGAAACTTGGGGTTTCCACTTCGTAGGAGAACTTGAGTTTTCCACTTTGGTAGAATTTGGTGTTTTTAGATGGCACAAAACTTGGGTATTCCAATACACTTAGTTGAAGGGGAGGCATGAGTTCGGGAAAAGAATTGGATATTGCATATTTTGTGGATGTTTCCAAGGATGACAATGACTTGAGGTGGGGGAGGATGTAAGGCTTTCGGCTATATAGGCATGGAGACCTTCACCCAATTCCTTGAGGAGACAAACCTTGGGGTTTATTTGACACCCAAGTTGGGAAAATGGAATCCCTGGGCATGAAAACACATCGAAGGGCTTTCCTAAGTATGAAGTGAACAAGATATTGGGGTGTGTCGGCATGAGGGGCGCACCAAGGTTGGGCTTGCTGGTCACAAGGGGCATAATGATTAATGAGCGCATGGATTTGTTTGTGAAATTGGGCCTACAAGGGGGCGTAAAGATTGGTTTTGGAAACCAGGTCCTTGGAAGGGCACAAATATTCATTTGGACAACTGTGTCCTTAAAGGAATTGCTTTCGATTGAAAGATTGTGCGAATAGGGAGATTACAACATCAAGAGTTTACATGAGAATGGGAATTTCTCTTTTCATTAGGAAACATGGTTTAGGGTGAAGCCTAACCCTTATAAGGAATAGATAAGAAGATTCAACAACATGGACATGTGACAAAATAGTGGGAAAAAGGCAGTCTAGATGTGCACTTCTTAGGGAAAATTGGCTAACTATGCCATGAGGTGGACAATAGAGTCAATTTGTCATAGATGACTTCATTTTGGGGTCAATTCATAGTGTAGTGAGGTAAGGGGTGACCTTTCCTTGATTCAAGGATCATGTAGATGGACCAAATTATAAAAGGAAGTGATTAGTTTGTGCATGAGGGTGTGCAGTATCAAGGAGTGTGTCTATTGGATTCCCCATTCAACTAGTTCACGACTTGGGTGAGAACAACAACATGACAAGGGGGGTCAAGAGTACGAATGCGCTAGTAGGTTAGAATCAAAACACTTATAAATTGTGGAGGATATTCTTGACGAAGATGGAATGATGGAAACAACGATGATATAAGGATGGACACTTTTCCTAGTCATTAGAGTTGGAAGGAGTGAAAGAGAGGCAAAAAAAAAAGACTAAGTTTGGGCATGAGGAAGTGCATTCTCATGAGTTGGGCATGAATGTTGGAATATCTACCCAATAATTCCAAGGCATGGGGGAATTGAGAGTGCATATACATGGAATAATTTGTTTAAGTATGAGCACAACAATAAGATCACAAGAGTTCAACACTTAGGTGAAATTTTGAAGTGAAGTGTGCAACAATCAGTTGTAGAAAGAAACGATAGCACCAACGGAACTGATCAACAACAAGGAAATGAAATCACAATTAGAGAGCTTAATAGAGTGGGGTTGCTTTCATACTTGGATTTGGGTGAAGTGGCCACATTGACTCAGGTAATAGATTATGCAAATTTGGTTGCAGTACAATTTTTTTTGTGGAAAATTGGGGTTTCCACTTCGTAGGAGAACTTGGGTTTTCCACTTTGGAAACATTTTGGGTTTTTGGTTGGCACTAAACTTGGGGATTCCAAGAAACTTAGTTGCAATGGAGGCACGAGTTTGGGTGGATACTTGGAGATCACATATTTTTTTAATATTGTTGGGGATGACAATGACTTAAGGTGCGAGAGGATGTAAGGCCTTCAACTAGATGGAAACAAAGACCTTCTCACAATTCCTTGAGGAGATAAAACTTGGGGTTTCTTTGGTACCCAAGTTGGGAAAGTGGAATCCTTTGGCATGCAAATTCACTGAGGGGATTACCTAAGTATGAAGAGACCAAGAGATTGGGGTATTCCGGCATGAGGGGTGCACCAAGGTTTGGCATGTTGGTCCCAAGGGGCATGATATTTGGCAAGTGCATGGATTTGTTTGTGTGATTGGGTCTGTGAATGGGTGTAATGATTCATTTGGGACAAAATATATGGAGGGGGATGAAAAGTATTTTGGGAAACTAGGGTCGTGGAGGGGCACGATGATTCCTTTGGGAAAACGGGTCCTAGAAGGTCTTTCTTTCCTTTGGAGGACTGTGTGAATAGGTATATTGAAACATAAAGAGTTTACTTGAGCATGGAAATTTATCTTTGCATTTGGAAATATATTTGAGGGTGAATCCTAACCATTCCAAGACATAGAGAATAAGATGTAGCAACATTGACATGTGATGAAGTAGTGGGGAAAAGGAATTCTGGACGTGCATTTTGTAGGGAAAATCGACTAAATGAGCCATGAGGTGGACAATAGAGTTGATTTTCCGCATATGAATTCATTTTGGGGTGACTTTATAGTGCAGTGAGGTCAGGGGCAACCTTGCCTTGATTTGAGGATTCTGTAGATGGACTGAATTGCGGAAGGAAGTGGAAATTTTGTGCATGAGGGTGTGCAGTCTCAAGGAGTGTGATGGTTGGACTCACCATTCAACTAGTTCATGACTTGGGTGAGAACAACAACATGACAAGGGGGTCAAGAGTATTGTTCGAAACATGCGTATTTTGAGGATAGACCTATTTTTGGAAAGGAAGACCTAATTTTGGAGCACACACAACAAGTGGCAAGGAAGAAGCATGCAAAAAAAGAAGGAAAAGCAACATGTAAGAGGAAAAGCCACATGGCAAGGAGGCAAAAAGGCATAACCATATTAGGGTTAGGGTTTTTGATAAGGATTGTAATGGATATAATCTTGTAAAATAATATAAATAAGAACTTAGGAGGTCTAGGTTGGGGGTTGTTCGGTTATTGTTGGGTTGTTGTTTTGAGGGTTCAGACATAGTTGGTTGTTGAAAGTTGTTGAGTGGTAGAAGAGTCCAATAAGCTATATTTTGAGGGCTAGATCATAGGCTGAGGAGCCTGGTGTGATATAGTTCACCTCATAGAGGTTCCTTAACTTCATCATGATTGTATGATTGAATATGTAATGCACACAACACTAGATTTTCTAGCAGATTCAATAAAAGAGTAGAGAAGCCAAATCTTTGTGGACATAGCCCCAAGAGGGGGTGAACCATGGCAAAACCTGTGTTCTGTGTGATGTTTCTTGAATGATTTACTTTTTGTTAATGGTTATCTTATGAATGAATGATTAAATAGATATATTAGTATGCATGCATGAGGATAAAGATGAATGAATCTTAGGAATACCTGAATCAGTAACACGTTTAATGCATAAAGAAAGATAGAATACACTCCCATATCTCCACTCATTCCTAGACTACAAGCACTTGGGTATTGCAGTCACACATAGAGATATCTCAGGTGAGACTATGTTGTGCACCCTGTGCGTAGCGTTGCCTTATGTTTTACTGGGAGGACCGATAGTTTTAGAGGGTTTTGTTGGAAACCTGTTCATATATTAAACTTGGTCAACATAAGAAGAAGTAAGAAGTTATATATTTAAACCAACAAATGGTTTTGTTTCCAGCTGGAATTGCATAGGATTGAGTGGACATGATCCATGGAAGAAACACGCGGAGAATGAAATTATAGAAGGGAATGTTCAGGCCATGGAATCCAACAAAGGAAGAGATTGAAATATGGTTGAAAATGAAAGAACTCGAGTTTGTGCAGAAGGACAACATAAAAACTAAGATAACACCACGCAAATATCTTGACAAATACATGTTTAGAGACCTGCATGAGGTATTTTTCTATGATTTCCTGCATTTTTTGCAGTAGTGGTTATTAAGGTTAAAGTAAAACCACCCTGCAAATCAAATCAGACAGCTAGAGTGGAATCCTATGGATATCGCGTAGTTATATCAAGTTGATAACAAGTTCATGCACGAAATAGATTTCTGGTTAGACAATATTGTTGCAGGGTTTATCACTGAATTTGAAGTATATACCATGAAGTCTTACACCGAAACAGGGAAAGATTTTCTAAAAGGACACAAAGGTAGGTACATCAGATCGTTGTATACTTCAATCAAGATTTTATTGTATGACAATGGTGTGATTATTATGGAATCAAACAACTAAACTTCCCTATGCACATGGGGGAAGGGGGGAAGCACTGACATGAGGCTGAGAAATGGAGGAAGAGATGGATAAGGGAAATAAGAAGGAGGCCATGGACCCAATCATGATGGAGGAATACTAGATAAAGAAGATAATGGAAAAATATAGAAAAACATGCAATGGAGTACCCTACCAATATAAGATGAATAACAAGAAGAGAGCCATAGCTGATAGAGAGGGCTTGGAAAGTGATGAAGAAGAGGTAGATGATCTCTGGGTTGTAGAGTATATCAAGGAAATACTGCATGAAACATATGAAGGGAAAACAAAGGTCTAAGGGCATGAATAAAAGGTAGAACTCCAATCCATATGGATGTCAATGTGGAACCTACAACCCCATGTGCGAATAACACACCAGAGAGAAAACCAATGTTTAGACAACCAAATTTTAGTGGAATAAAGAGAACAAGAAACACATCCAAACAAGGATCAACAACTGGAGGAGCCAGTTCAGGAAGTAACATTCAAATATCTACACTGTGCAGAGGTAGTAGTTCAACACAATTTAAAATGGTAGGACATGATCCCATGATCAGGTTACCATAATTTTGAGGAGAGTCATCAGAGGACCCTGAAAATCACTTATTCATCTATGAGAAGATCCGAGAACCAAAGAATATCACAAATGAGGATACAAAGATCATGTAATTATCAATCACACTAAGAGACCACACACTAGACTAGTACATGGGCGTAAATGTAAACAATTCACCAAGAGTAACAAAGACTATTGCAGACGTGAAAAAACTACTGATAAATGAATTTCAAAAGCCCAGCTCAGAAGACCAGTATATGAATGAAATGATAAAAATTAGGAAAAAACAAAGTGATTTTGTTTGGGAGATTGATCATAGGTTTAAACGTCTAAAAGGTAAGTTGAAATATACAATGGTTGACATGCAACATAGGCATCTATTTGTGAACTCACTATTAGCACATTTGAAATACCCATTAAGACAACAAAAGTTCCAAACTTAGGCAGAGGCTCTATAGGCAACCTTACAAGTGGAAGAGAACCAATATCATTAGACAAATCCAACAATAGAGGAGTTGAAGGAGGATTTGAAGAATCTAACATTTCAACTTAACCAAAATAAGGGTAAAGAGAAAAGAGAAGTTGTTTGATGTACCTTATGCAGGAAAAATGACACCATAAGAATGAATGTCCAAATTTCATGTAGTATATGGAAACAAGGGTGCCAAACCCATTTCCAATAGGAGGACCATGGTGAGATATTTTCAAGACACATGGACATGATCCATATCACTTCCCAATGATGAATAAGTATAAGACAGTACCAAAAATTTCATATTGCAATTTTTTCAAATCAGTGGGTCGTGATGATACAAATTCTAGGAAAATGGAGCTGATGAGAGAAAGAACTCCAAATACTTATAGGGTGCAATAAGAAATAATGACAGGACAAGATACACCTCAGTTCAACCAAGTACCACCACCATACAATAATGTGCAACAGTAGTACAACATTGCACAACAACAATATAATAATGCACAACCACAATATAACCTTGCACAGTATAACCATGTACCTCAGTACAACATGCCACAAGGATATCGAGGTGGATATATAGGTGGAGGATGTGGGAAAGGAGTATTTGGACGAGGCAGAGGACTAGTAGTTTTCCACAACTTCCAATAAGAAAGACATTATTCAAGGGAGTGTCCACTCCCACCAACGACATGTATGTACTGTCGCACAACAGATCACGACACATGAAACTGTCTAACACTCTTAGGGAATATCCAAGAAAAAAGGAACCATAAAAACTAGAATGTCCAGTGGATTTCTGTAGAAGATAGAGAGGATGGGAGAAACACCAATATAGTCACTCGAGGAGGATCCAAGACAGGAATTGATGTAGTAAAACAAGATCCAATGAAAGAACAATGGGTTAAGAATAATATTGAACCACATAAGCAGTTTGATGCACAAAAAGAAAAGAAATCATTCAAGCAAGCCATACAAGAGTTTCTCAAGAAAAAATTTGTGTCTACATCAACCGTGCAGCATAATCAGAACTTACCAATGTATGAAATTGCCTCCTCAACGGACCATACCAATTAAGGACAACCTTTAGAGCAAGTAAGTACCATAAAGAATTTTTGGAAATATTGTGTTAAGTTATTGAATGACCCATCATCTATTAAGGTTTTACAATATATGCTAGAAAGATGTAACACTAAGGAGGAGGGAAAGTTATAACATAAAATAGTCAATCATCTCCATACAAGAAGAAGGACAAGCAGATAATTCAAATTGAATGCCAATATTGGGGATTTCAATATGGGTGATATTATACTAGAATTAGACTCTAAAGTAAATGTATTACCTAAGAAGACATGGAAGTGTATGGGAGAACCCACACTAGGATATTCACCTATCTAGTTGAAATTAGAAAATCAACACAGAGTGTTACCAATTGGAAGACTGAAAGGTGTGACAGTAGATTTGGATGGACTGTGCACTATGGTGGATTTTGAAGTAATAGAGATAGCAGATGGCACAACACCTTACCCAACATTGCTTGGATTGGATTGGGAATTTGATAACTAGGCTATAATCAACCTGAAGACAAGGAAAATGACTTTTGAATCAAGTGAATATAGAGTCATTTCCACATTGGATCCCTCAAAAGGAGAAAGGTTTGTAGAACCCACTTGTTTAGATCTGGAGGAAATAAACCAATTGTATAGAACTACCGCACTAGAAGAGGGTTATGTTAACCCAACTACAGATGGGGTACTTAGTCAGAGAAGCATTACATCATGTTCTTCTGACTCTGACACAAGTTTGGAGAATTGGCAACAACGATTACATGAAGTTTCCACAAGAAGGTGCAAAAGAATGGATTGCACAATAAGATGGGTTGGTAGAGAGATAAGAGAACCTCCCATTTTTCATGGGTTAAATAACTTAGAGGAATTTCTGACAAAATATGAAGAGTAAGTGTTAGAAAATCAAAGGCTCTTAGACTTATATATTTCACTCAAGGAAACACCTACAAGATGGTTGACTGCGTAGAAAGAAACAATTCAGGACTGATATCAATGTAAACGACTACAACACATTAGATTTGGTATAGAGCAGGGGGGAAATAAAATGCAGAGGTGTGATGGACAAAGAACACCATTTGAACACTTAGAGAAGTGTAGAACATAGTGGATGATGACACCACCAGAGGAATGGCCTCATTACTTTATCAATACATTGTAAGGAATCCCAGGGAACTGGTATATAGACTAGGAGATGCATAGAGGCACTATAGAATGGATAGGCTTACAACAGAATTTTGTAGTAACCTTTTCATTTGAACATGAGAACCCCAACATCAATTGAACATTGAAGATGATACAAGGAGTGATATTTAATAATGAACCAGAAGTTGAAATCATGACATAATATCAACAACAGAACATACAGATAGTCAAAGAGTTACTTTCATGCTATCACGTTGAAGAGGAAGCACCAGATGAAGATGTTCCACAAAACATTCTGATTAAGGAGATTGAGAGAGAAAGAGATATGGAAGGTCCATATTTGGAGTCATAAGTATTTGCTGCACTAATCAAAGTTAAGAAATTCAACATTGGGACAACTGATAATCCTAAAATGGAAAGTATTGGAGAATATTGAGATGAACAAACAATAGAAAGAATAACATAGCTACTGCGTGAATATAATGACTTGTTCCCAACAACCTTTACAGAGATTAAATGAATAGAAGAGGATCTAGGTGAGATTAAGATACCCCTCAAACCAGAGACTAGACCTTTCAAGCAAAGACCCTATTAACTGAATCCAATGTATAAGTAGAAAGTCAAAGTAGAAATTGTCAAAATGTTGGAAGCTAGTTTCATAGAACTAGTAGAAGAATATAAATGGATCGGTCCTATGTTATTCCAAGAAAAGAAACAAGGGGGGATAATTATTTGTGTAGATATAAGGAAACTTAATGATGTTTGTTTACATGACGCTTTTCCTACCCCTTTTACAGATGAAGTCTTAGAGAATGTGGGAGGCCAGGGAGCATATTCATTCACTGATGGATTCTCAGGTTACCATTAGATCGAAATAGCTCTAGAAGATAGGTATAATACTAATTTTTCTACAGAATGGGGATCCGATCAATATACAGTCATGCCATTTGGGATGAAGAATGCACCAGTCATATTTTCAAGAGTAGTCATAGTTTATTTTAAGGAATTCATACATCAGTTTCTAGAAGTATATTTGGATGACTGGATTGTATATAGTCTGTTAAAGGACCATGTAGAAGTGTTAAGATTAATGTTGGAATGATGCAGGCAATGTCAGATATCATTGAATATCAAGAAATGCATTTTTGGTACACCTTTTGGAATATTGTTGGGACATATAGTGTGTAAACAAGGTCTACTAGTGGATCCTACTAAGATTGTAGTCATTGTCAATTTACTACCACCAAAGTCAGTGTGCTAGTTAAGAGAAACACTGGGAAATACATGCTATTATAAGAAATTTAAAGAGGGGTATGCGAAGATTACTGTGGCAATGGAAAAATTGTTAAAGAGGGACACCATATTTTAGTAGAATGAGGATTGCCAATCAGGATTGGACACTTTAAAACAAAATATGGTCACAACACATATCCTAGTATTCCCAGACTGGGAAAATACATTTCATGTGCATGTAGATGCATCATCCATAACACTTGGAGCAATTATGTCATAGCCAGGAGCAGGGGACTTAGACCATCCTATAGCCTTTGCAAATATAAAGTTTTCAGAATCATAACAGAATTACAACACCACAAAAAGAGAATTCCCAGCCATGGTATATGAACTTCATAATTTTATGCACTACTTACTGGGTAAACACTTTAAAATGTTCACAAACCATTCTTCCCTCAAATATCTAGTCAGCAAGCCAATGTTGGGGGGGAGAGGATCTGTAGATGGATATTTTTATTCCAAAAATTTGATTTCGAAGTGATAGTCAAACCAAGGAAGCTGAACGTAGTACCTGATCACCTGTCAAGGGTAACTAATGGAGAAGAACCTACTAACTTGGAAGACAACTTCCTTGATGCACAATTATTTTTAGTACAGGTAGCTGATGAATATTTCATTTATATTATTGAATACTTAAGTACAGGGGTTGTGACACAAGATTTTATCACTGTGCAGAAGAAAAATATGGTAGTCAGAGTTGCAGAATATCAACTTGTTGCAGGAAATTTATACAAAATGGGCGTAGACAGTATTTTGAGAAGGTGTGTATTGGAACATGAAAGGCCCAAAATTTTAGTAGAATCTCATGAAGGCATAACTGGAGGACACTATGCAAGTAAATCTATCATGCATAAGGTATTACGTGTAGGATTATGGTGCCCAACAATCCATATAGATGCCATAGAATATTGCTAGAAATGTGATGTCTATCAGAGGGTTGTAAAACCCAACAGAAGGGATGAGATGCCTCTAAGACCACAAGTGACTCTGCAAGTATTTGACAAATGGGAAATAGATTTTGTGGGACCTAATAACCCACCAATTTGTTTTTTAGAATCTAGGTATATCATTATTACAATTGAATACTTAACAAGATGGGTAGAAGCAACACCAGTTAAAGACTGTAGCTGAGAGACAACAACACACTTCTTGTTTGGGAAAGTGATCACCAGATTTGGATGTCCTAGGATTCTGATGAGTGACTAGGGTACTCATTTTATCAATGATACCATTAGAGATATGACTAAGGAGTTTTAATTCTAACACCAGAAGAGTACACCATGTCATCCTCAGGCAAATGGAATAGTAGAAGCCATCAATAAGATTTTGGAAAATTCTTTGAAAAATATCTGCAATGTCAACATTGATGATTGGAACTTGAAGATACCAACAATATTATGGACATACATGACCACATGTAAGAAGTTTACAGGACAAACATGATTCAGATTGGTGTATGGGCAGAAAGCAATGGTGCCATTAGAATTTCTGGTACCCATTCTATGAGTAGCAACAATTACCAACATAAAAAAAAAGGGGTGCAGTATAGCAAAGGTTAAGTCAACTAATGGAAATGGAAGAGGACATGATTCTGGCAGGATTTCACCAGGAAGTACAGAAAGCAAGTGACAAAGCATCGCATGAAAGACATATTAAAAAGAAGAGTTTTAAGGAGGGAGACCTAGTCTTGCTCTATGACATCAAATTTTTCCAACACCCTAGTAAGTTTAGAATGCATTGGCTAGGGCCATATGAAGTAAATATTGTCACAAATGGGGGATCTGTACAACTAAGGGACTTGGGAGGAACATAACTGAAATAAATGATCAACGATAGTTGATTGAAACTGTATAGGGACAGTCGACCTACTAAGCCTTAAACATTATAAATCAGTAAGAAAGGTATGTATATAGTGTACTATAGTAGATATTAGGAAAGAAAACTCATAAAAAGGAAGAAACAATTAGAAAAATGAGAAAAAGGAAGAGAAACGTAGAAAAGAAAGAAAATACAAAATACAGGGAAATATCGTAGGCAACAGATTGTGGAATCAACGCAAAAAAGAGAAAAAGTGATTGTGCATAGCATATGGTTGATAGGAAGAAAACACTGCACACTAAGGAAAAAGTCACAACGGAAATTTACGACGCATCAAAAAAGTACAGTGCACCAGAAAAGGGTCCAATGGTCGAAAAAGTAAAAAAATCAATCGTTGGTGTAAAAAAAGCACGAATTGGGAATTTATGCAACTGAATGAAGTGTACCCAAAAATATTCAATGCATTAATAACAACCAAAGAATATTCTCCAAGAATATTCAGGGCATTTATGACACCCTTTATATAAAGTGAAAATGCGGGCCAAACATGACTTATTTGTCATTTGCAAACCGACGAAGCTAAGGAGAACGAATACAAAAGGAAAAAATATGAGGTTGGATATCATAGAAGCCGAAGCTCAATGAGGGAACCAAGAACTACCGAAGATGGAACCTCCAAAGGTTGGTGCACCAATCCAAACAACACGAAAATCATGCAATAGCCATAGGTCACCACACGAAACAACAGAGGTGTAGCAGGAGTTTACACAAAGAGAGGGAATCATCGATGTCGATGTAATTCCCTCATCGTAGGTCAAACCAGTGACCACCATACTGGTCGAGGAAGAAGAACAAGCCCCGATGACTTTCGGGATGGATATCAACTCGAACGATAGTGCGCAAGGCCACAAACCTTTAACCATAGGAAACCCACCATAACCTTCTAGGGCTGAAGTAGTCCACAAAATGAATGGTAGGGACAATGAAAGGAAAACTTCTGACAGGACAAGACCACAACCTATAGTGGGGTTCATGCAGGAGGAGGAAGTACAGATTGAAGATATCACAGGGAAACTAGAGTCAGGCGGGGAAGAAAAAGTAATAGAGGTTGGAACCTCTAGCGCGTTGATAAAGATAAAAGAAAAAAAACCCATCGCGCACTCCCTGTGCACATAGCATGACGCCTCGATAGTGTTGCTACACATTCCAGATGGGGTGCAGTCCATGCCAAAATCACTAGGCTGCGTTGAAATATTGTGGTACATAGACCATGATGTGTTTGACACCAACAAATTCCAAGAATTTATGCAATAGGTGTACATGGAGAGCTTGGGCACAGGGCCATTTGGAGATCCAATCCTGCATCCAAATAAATGGGCGACATGCTTAGAAAACATGGGAATTCTCAGCTTGATGGAAATTCCCCACTTTGGAAAGGGAAAAGATGTCAACAACTACGTCAAGCAGTTGTTGGCAGTCCTCCATGGAGGATTTTTGTGGTTAGAAGAACAAGTCTCCATAGACGTAGAACTAATTACATTCATCACGGGCTTTCTATCAAATGGCGAGAAGCCTGCGCAGTACCTAGATGACAAAGACAAGGAAAAGGCCCTCGCAGAGGAGATGTAGAAAACACATGGGATTGAAAGAGGCTTGCGCAAAATAATAATAAAACAAATTAGTGACACAACCACTAGGATGGAAACCAATCTAATGGAATGCAAGATAGTTCACAAATTCTGCAAGAAGGAGGTCCCTGCAGGTGTTGTCGTAATAGCTACATAGTTCACAAATGACACCATGCTCAGTTGGGTGCCATACTTACCTAACTTGTTCCTAGACAAATGCAAGGACGCACAAGACTTGGGGACAAAGTTCCACTACTCCTGTTTGATGATTTTGATAGCAATAATTGGCTGGAAAATGCTTCCCACTTGTAAATTTGGGTCATTTTGCGACGACTATTTCGATGCTCGTGCGACGTTATGTCGTGGATATTGTGACGGATCTTGAGTCCCTTAAACATGGCATCATAGGACATGGAAATTTCGTTGAACTTGAATTATCTTCGCAAGCACGATGACCTTAGGGAACTTTTCACAATTGTGAAAGAAAAAGAAATATCGTTGCCAATACGACAATATAGGCAATCTAAGTGAAACCAACATGTCATCACAATTGCGACAACAATTTTCGTTGTTTATATAGAAAATGCGTCAAAACAATTTTGTTGTCATCGCACTTGTGAAGACAACATTACCTTGTTTTTATTGCACATTCGTCGTAGGTATGTCAACATTTCATTGTTTATATAGCAAATGCGTCGCAACATTTTTGTTGTTGTCTCACTTGCGACGACAACATTTCATTGTTTTTATTTCACATCTGTCGTAGGTATGTCAACATTTCGTTGTTTATATAAAAAATGCATCGCAACATTTTTGTTGTCGTCGCACTTCCGACGACAACATTTCATTTTTTTTATTTCACATCCGTTGCAGGTATGTCAACATTTCGTTGTTTATATAACAAATGCGTCGCAACAATTTTGTTGTCGTCACACTTGCGATGATAACATTTCATTGTTTTTATTACACATTCATCGCAGGTATATTATTGTCATCGAAATTGCGACGAAAATTATTATTTAAAAAAAATAAATTAAAAAATAAATTTATGCTGCAATTTTAATATTAATATTACCATATTAATAACTTTCAATAGAAACCATTGACATTGATGATTATTTATATTAATAACTTCTTTTGATAGAAAATTTCTAAAGGTTCATTTGCTCAATCGTTGGTTGTAGTGAGAGATTCAAATACAACCATTAACCATATGGAATTCATTGTGCGCTAAAATAGTCTCATTCAAGGTTACAAGGTTACATATAAAATAAATAATGCAATATAGAAGATGAATAAATACTCAAAGAAAATGTGTCTAAACTGAAATATGTGCTCGGCTGGTACAAAAACTATTTGATAATACTTATTTCAATAGGTCAATGACAATGTATGGCTTTTATGTAATAGTTTCACATGGTGTATTTTACAAATACAAAACAAAATTCTAAGACTCTAACACAACTCAATTGACCTTCACTCAAATAGTTAAATAGTAATTAGGCCTTCAAAGTGCTTCAATGTATGGTGATGCAACCCATCATAGAAAACACATGAAGGCATGAGAGGCACTATGATTCCACTATAGAGGACTTATCAACCAATTCTTGAATCTATGTAATGCTCTTTGTCATGTGAGACACAATGAAACATGTCACAAGACTTTCAAAGTTGCATATATCATGTAACAAGATTTTGGAAGTTGCATCATTAAGAGAAGCTGAAATTATCATTAAGTGTATAACAAAATTACATTCACAGATATATACAAGCCATATAAATAGCCTTGTGTATATTATCAACTTTATAATGTACATCTAACTGTCTTATAAAATTATTACATGACATCATGAATTTCTTTTAGTCTTCTTTTGTGCTTTCCAGTTCTTAAGAAAATCATCCATGTCCATGTCTTCATTTACTAGGTTCTCTTCAGCAGTTGATGTTGTTTCATTCCTTTCACACCGAGTACGTTTGGTCTTGTACCCATGGCATGGATGCTGCAGTGAGGGGCCATCACCTAAATTTTTTTTTTATTAAATTTATATGGCCAATTTTTAAATATCATTGAAGTAGTTCATTAATATTAAAAAAAAACTTTGCAATGTAATTATTTACCTGGTCCTCTAGTTGGCACTGTTGGAATGGTTGTTGGCCTGTTCACCTAATCTTCAGGTTGAGGATGATCATCTATGACATTCTCTGCCATTGAAACTTAAAAATTTATAAGTACAAAATTATTAAGTATATGATTAATATATAGACATTTTACCGTCGTGGGACTCAGTCATAGGAACATCTTGGGGCTGCACCTCACTAGGATGAGGCTGCTGGGGAGCATCATGATCTTCTGGCTGCATTTCACCATCAATTCTCTATTGTTCAGTACTAATGGTTTCGTCGATATTGTTTCTCCCCTGATTAAAACAAAGTAAGACATTAAATTATGGAAGATATCAAACATTTACGTATTTTGTAAGTAACGAAAGGTTAATGTGGACTGATTTTTATTTACCTTATATCGCAAATTGGATATTGGGGTCTGCCCCATGCTTTTCCTATGATCAACCACGACTTTATAACCGTACTTGTAACTAAGTTGGAGTTCTTCCTCCATGGTTTCAGTTCCGAAGTCGTCGCCCTACATTGCACAAGGGTATGATTTTTTAATGTTTTTGGCTGCAATTACCTTAAAATTGTAAGGTGATACAAACAATATTCTTAAGATGTTTGGGTACTTACGATTCGTGACTATAACCTCGAGTAGTTTCCCTGGCCTAACATGTGTTGGCCATGTTTGGCAATCCTTGCTTGGTTTCCTTCGAAGTGTCAGGAAACCTATCATCAAAATTTTCATGTATGTTATATATAACCACACTTTTATTTAGATCTAAAGAAAATAAAGCTAGTATTGAATTCATAAAATTGTAATTTACCTTGGTGTACCAGTTATTTGTTCTCCTGATTTTTTCAAAATATTCTCTTTTGCATCATCAATGATCGCCTTCCACTCCCTCTATGGAATTGAGGGAGGATGCTCATACCTAGGATTTCTTGCCAAGATTCATCTATAAACATCCCGCATATATTTTAAATATTCACCCACTGCAGATGTGACCTCTTTTGTATTGAACGTGTCTACACCAAAGAGGCCTTCAAGATAATCCATAAGTTCCTTTTTGATGTTGGAATTCTAGAAATTCCACCTCATGCATAAGGTTGCCCCCAAAATAGACAAGGCCTTTCTCTCTACGTGCCTATAAAAAAGGTCATTTCCTACACACAAAAATATATGATCATTAATTTAAAATTACTAATCTAGATGATTTTTGTATGAGGAAAACATTAAACGATTAAAATATGAATTAAAACTACCTGGGAGTCTTGATTGTTTTAATGGAAGTCCATTATCGTCGACCAAAAATGTGCATGGAAGGGTCCCTATGCTTGTCACACGTCTAGCTCCAGGAAATGAAACCATCTCAACCACATCACTATGATCCTCATCTCTGCCACCATCTCTAGACTTTGATCGAGGTGTGGATGCCTGTCAGTGCATGTCATGGATCCTATCTAAATGAGGTGTGGAATATGGAGAAGTAAATAATGCTCTAGCAGCTGTATGACCTCCCACATTAGGACTCTGTAGCGTCTCTGTAGCGCCACTACTACCAACACCAGACTGAACAAGCTCCAAATATTCCTTTATAAAAAAGAAAATGTTTTTGTGTGAGATAATGTAAAAGTTAAAGAACAAAGTATCATAATTGAACATATGAGTGCATTAAAAAAAATAAAATTATATTATGGTTATTACCTTATATGTGTTAAGTTGTGACATAAGGAGCTTGATCTTTTCTTTGACGTACGAAGTTTGATCTGGACAATTTAACAAGATAACAAGTTCCTTGTTAGCTTTAATGATATTTTTTTTTAATAAGAGCATGGGATCAACGCAAGAATATAACCCCTCCTCATTGGTGGAATCATGATCCACATGGCCGACTGACTACATATAATTTCAGCAAAAGCAATGTTATTTCAATAAAATTATATAAGCAAATAATAAAAACAACGTAAAATGAAAGTGGAAATTGATAATCATTTACATGTTCTGCGGCTATCCCTTTTCCATGATCATCCTGCCACATTATAATATAATTAGAACCCCCAAATATTTAAAAAATTGTTAATGATAACAAAAAAACAATGTTAAAGATAATATTTACAACAATGTTAAAGATAATAAAAAAATATAATGAAATAAGTAGAGGTTTTTTAAAGAGGTGTTGCATAAGAACCTTCACACTATTAGTCAATGTTTCTATATGATTCAAATGGTAATCCACTAATAGCTCTTCCCCAGGAGCTATCTTTTTTATTGCGCATAGGACTACCCGATTCTCTTCACATCCCTCATATATGCAATTCAGTTGTTTGTTTGTTGTCCCGGGTCATGTGTTGTTTATAAACCCTGCGATATTTCCAGAAGCTTTAGGCCTTCCATCAATATAGATGGTCGCTCCCTTATTTTTATCCTTGTTTATTAGTTCTATATAATTTGCGACGAGTGCATATCTCCACATACTTCGAACGTACCGGACCAACCACATCCAATCGTTATAATTGTAACATGGTCTAACATAGTCCATCAATTCAGTTACTGTATTGTATTTAACAATTATTCCATCCATGGAAAATAGCCCCAAGCCATGCAGGGAGGATGGTGCAATGTGCTATGTCCTATTATTGACAACAAAATCGACATCTATAGGAGGTAGTTCTTTAGGTACCCATTTCTTCACCAGATGCATATACCTGAGTGGAACATCTATGTCTCCTATGCTCTCATCATCATAAGAGCATGATCCTCCTTCGACAAGAAAAAATTTCATGCATCTACAAAATTTTATCCTGACTTTTTCACCTCTGGTCCTTATTTTCTTATCATATCTACTAGACGCAGTCGCATTTCCGGTCTCTATTTGTCCTAAGATTTCCTCACTCGATGAAGAAATATCTGACAAGTACCTGTTTGGTTGTACCTTCAGTTGCATGTGAATGTGTTGTTAGTTAGTATTCCATAATCATATTCACAGTTCTAAATAAAAAAATTATATCTTTAGTTTTGGATGCACAATTAGACTAGGGTGCAATTACCAATATTAGTGGTCAACCACCTAATTTAATGTGATATCCCTCTCGATTTTGGACATATTAAGGACATATTAAAAATGTGAAAACACTAAGGACATGATAAATTTATCATATGGATCTAAGAAAAAAATAGTATTAAGGTTGTTGTTTGTTGGATTTGTGAAAAATAAACCTAAAAAAAAAATTCTCACTTGAACTTGAGAAATGCCATAACTTCTATAAATGGTATAGAAAAATATAAATACTAAACTAGGATAACCCAACTAGGCACCCTCTACTCAAGGAAGAGGAACCACACGACAAAAAATGCCTCTAATGTTTGCTAACCCCCATGTGTTGCATTGTAAACTCCCACAAGGCCATCCTAAACCCCAATGCTATAGGGAAACAATAATAGTTTTGTAGGAATCAAAGAAACCTAGGGTTGAACATGGGTATCTACCTAATCCATGTTGCATGACAAGCACAGACCACCAAATCCTGACAACAACAAAAACACATGCTAAACCATATTGCATGATAAACCTATGGAATTAGATAAGGACTTAAGGGTGGCAAGGGAAGTGGTGGTAAGATAGGGTAACTACCTAATCCATGTTGCATGATAAGTGACACATATTCCATGTGCATTTAGTTGCATGGGCATCATTCATGAAGATGTTATGATGAATGTTTTTTGCATTTAGTATAAAACATAAGGTGAAACACATTCCCTTAAACCCTACCTCCCCATCATATTAACAACTGACCCCACCATTACATACTTAGCACTTTAGTACCTCCATATCAGATACTGGAAATACAAATGGAGGTCATGACTAGGGATTTTATGGTAGACCTAAACATTATTCATAAGGATATTATGATGAAATTGTTCATTTGTACGTTGAGAGGAATTGCAACACATTAATGGTTTCATAAAGATTGTCCAAGGGTTGTGTCTTCAATTTCAAGTTTCATCAAAGCAATTTGCAGGATTTTGATATTGTGAGTAGTCTCTTGAAGAATTCTACGATGAGGTTTTTTTTCTTCAACATTGCATGGAAAGAAGGAAGAAACTTGATGACACTTTGCAAGCCTATCAAATAATCCCATGGATATGCTTTTCAATAAGTTGGTTGAAAGGTATAAGGCAA
>JZKD02S2180773.1:51204-74177 GCA_000966675.3 Picea glauca
GCCGAAAATAATCCGGATCAGGAAGATACTTGGAGATCGCAGATTTTGTGGATGTTTCCAGGGATGAAAATGAATTGAGGTGGGGGAGGGTGCAAGGCCTTTCGCTAGATGGGCATGTAGACCTTCACCCAAGTCCTCAATGAGATGAACCTTGGGGTTTCTTTAACACCCAAGTTGGGAAAGTCGAGGCCTTTAGTATGTGAATGTACCAAGGGGATTTATTAAGTATGAAGAGACTAAGAGATTGGGGTGCACCGACATGAGGGGCACACCAAGGTTGGTTACACTAGTCCCAAGAGGAATGACACTTGACAAGCGCTTGGGTTCATTTTTGTGACTAGGTCTATCAAGGGGCACAATAATTCGTTTGGGAGACCGGGTCTGTGGAGGGGCATGATGATTCATTTGGGAAACCAGGTCCTCAAAGGGGGTTAATGATTCATTTGTACATGGGTTCGTGAAAGGGCATGACACCCCCAAAGTATCTGAGGTTTTCAAAGGTGAACTTTGGTGAGCCTGTAAAAGAACAAGGGAAGAAAACCAAAGAAGGAAAGTTTTGAAAAGACAAGGAGAGAAAGAGAGCTATGTGATTTTGAGGCAGAAGAAGAGGGTGATTTCCCTTAAGGAGCCAAGTTTCTCCACTTGGGATCAATTGTGTTTCCTTGAGGTGGGTTTATTGGACATACATGGATGGGTTTCTCTTTGGATGATTTTGGATAAGTTTGGAAACACATATTTGTTGGAGGCATGTGTGGGGTAGAATCAAAATCCGTGAAGTCTATGAAAATGAAGATACAAAGTATGCGGAAATGAAGAGACAACAAGTCTATAATTGGAGCCACGTCTAAGGTCCACCATAGGTTCCTGTGGAGACAATTGCGATAAATATTATTGGTGATGATCTATGTATGAGTGTCTTGGCGAGGTGAGGCAATTCGTTTTATTCCTCCCTATTGTAAAATGAGTTAGTAGTACTCATGTTGTAATTGTTTCGCAATAACAAAGACTTAGTTGGGTGTCAGGAACGGTTCATGCTTTCTGCACTATGTATGTGTTTGTATTTAGTTTATTCCATAATTCTCTTTTTTTCTCATGGATTTATGCTTAAAAATGACTAAGTGTTAAAGACGTTAATGAATGCCTAAGTATATAGGAGTTGCACTAGAGTAGGAGTGTGAATCCATGGTAACCTAGAATGGAGTATGGGTATGATATAGGTGAAGAGGTGTTGTCAAGATGAAGTATCCTTGGTGGTGCCAAGTAGCCAAGTGATAAATGTCACGGTGTCACACACCCTCAAGTGGTGCATGATCATAAGGCACATTGTGGGGATGTCATAGTAAATATATTATGCATTCCCATCCAACCTTCATATGTTTTCCTCATTTGAAAATATAAACACACATATCATTTTACGGTGTTAGGTAATAAAATGCATATCCTTACCTGGTTGACTTGCATCCATCCCTTATCTTATCTTATTATATTATTTCATATCAAACCTCCTCTTCTCAGTCTAAATGATCCTTTCCATGGATTCTAGACCCAAAAGGTCCTAGATTTAGTTGAAGAACCTCTCCATTCAAAATATATTCACTCGAATGATACAGGGAAATCCTTCGATGGGAACTAATTTAGCTAACCCATTTTTCGACATCATATTCAGTCTATAAGGTCCTAACATAGTTATTTTTACATCCCCATAGTGTGCCTTGCAATTGTACACCTATGGAAGGCATGCAACACCACGGCGTTTTTCACTTGGCTACCTGGCACCACTAAGGATACTTTGTTTGGAATAAACCTCTTCACCTAGAGCATACCCATACTCTGTTCTAGGCTATTGACGAGTCATACTCGTACTCTAGTGAAAATATTGTATATGTAGACAATCAATAGCTTCTTTAACACTTTGTCATATTTAAGCATACATCCATGAGAAACCGAGATAATTGTGGAACAAATTAAAGAAGAACATAAATATAGTGTGGGAAGCACAAACCATTCCTAACACCTAGCTAAGTCTTTCTTATATGTGAAATAGTTACAACAAGAGAACTACTGAATCAATTTACAATAGGGTAGAGTCAAACGAATCACCTCACCTCACCAAGACACTCATACACAAATAATGACCAAGACTCTAAATCACAACCGTCTTTGTAGCCACCTACGACACACCTCAAATGTTCCCTCAATCGTAGAATTGGTGTCTCTTTGTTTCTGTAGACTTCACCGATTTTGTTTCTTCTTCACACATGCCTCCAATAGACCTATCTTTTCTAGACTTATCCAAAATCTCCCAAATATAAACTCACACATCTCTTTCCAATGAATCCACCTCAAGGAAACACAAGTCCTCCCAGAGTGGAGCAATTTGGCTCCTTGAGGAAGCTCTCCCTCTTCATATTCCTTAGAAGCACAAAGATTTGTTTCTCTCCATGTCTTTCTAAAATTTCCCTTCCTTGGTTGTGTGCCCTTGTTATATTATAAGATCTCCAAAGGTCACCATCATGTCCTTTGGGGGTGTTGCACCCCTTTTCAAACCCATGAGTCCAAATAAATAGTCTCTCCCCTTCGTGGATCTGGTCGCCAAAACAAATCATCGTGCCCCTTTTACCAAATGAACCCATGTTCTCACCAACCATTGTTCCCTGTGGGACTGACACACCTAGCCTTGGTGTGCCCCTCATGCCAGTGTGTCCCATATGTTGAACCAACATGTCATCTTGGGTGCACATGCCCCATAGGTGAGTTGGGATGAATACCTAAGTGCACCCCCCATGCCTTAGTATATTCATCCATTTGGTGGAGTTCCTAAGTCTTGCCCTCAATCCTTCATCAAAATGTCCATTGTTTGACTTGTGTTGCAAGAAAACATGCGCGGACTCGTCCCTTGGCATGTCGCATGCCCAAGGAACCCAAACTCTCCCCTATATGAAGATTGTTGTCTCCTCATTCACACTGAGCATCTTTCCTGCTAGATTCAAACTATGGTGGAAGTGCATGTACCCGAGTTAAGATCTCAAGGACTTACATCCTCCCCCACCTAAATTCATTTCCATCCTCTGCAACATCCAAAAAAATGGCATTCTCCAAGTCTCTTCTCGAAATTATGCCTTTATCACAACTAATTCTACTAGAAAACCTAAGTTTCCACAAACCAAAATGTGTTGTACCCAACTCCACATGATTTGCTACACACTTCACTTCAAAATTCACCTAAGTGTTGAAATTTTGTGAACTTTTTGTTGCACCCATACTTCAAAAAACGTTTTTATGTCTCTATACACTGAATTCACCCATTTTTGTACTAACTGGGTATATATTCCAACCATCACACCCAACTCATGAGAATGTGCTTCCTCATGCCCAAACTTAGTCTTTTATGTCACATATCTGTCACTTTGTCCAACTCCAAAGACTAATGCTAGTGTCTATCCTTGCCTCACCACTATTTCCATTGTATAATCCTCATCAAGGAGATCATACACAATGTCTAAGTGTTTCACTTTGAACCTATTGGTGTGTCCATACTCTTAACCCCATTTTCATGCTACTGTTCTTACCCAATTCGTGAACTAGTTGAAGGGCCAATCCAACCTTCACACCCCTTGAGTCTGCACACCCTCATGCACAAATAGGTCACTTCCTTTCATAATTCAGTTCATATACACAATGATCTTAGAACAAGGCATGGTCAGCTATGATCTTGATGCACTATGAAGTCACCCCTAATCAAAGTCATCCATGACAAATTGACTCCATTGTCCACCTCATGCAAAAATTACTCAATCTGCCCCAAGAATTGCATGTCTAGACTGCCTTTTTCTCACTACTCCATCATTCAACTGTCCTATTGCGTATGTTTCTTTAAGCCTTGGAATGGTTAGGCTTCATCCTCAAAAATGATTTCCAATGCAATATAAATGTGCATGCCCAAGTAATCTCTTCATGTTGCAATCTTCATGTTTTCACAATCCTCCAAATGAAGGAAAGTATTCATCTTTCCTCCACTCATCAAGTCAAATCAACACAAATCAACATCCACAATGAGTGTGTCCAACATTCCTACACTCCTCAAATGTCCTAACGAACTATCAAAAGCACCCCAAGTAGAATGAGTCACTTAAAATAACTTCCATGCCTTAGGCACATTCAAACGAATATTGTGCCAACCTTAACCAAGGACCCCTGCTAGATATCTAAGTCCTCATACAATCATTTGCAAGTCACCAAGGTGTGTTATGCCTCATCCAATGTCCCATACCAAAGGAGAGAGAACACCACCCAAGTCACTTGTTTTGCGTTATACCCATTCAGGTTAACTATCAACAATTCTTGGTCAACTTCCTTACTAACTCCATCTGTCTCTTGGAACAAACTACCTTCATTTTTTGCAAGCATCCAAACTATAGAACTATCATCGTGACTCATAAAGTCACCACATAACTAAAAAATATGGATAAGGAACCAAGCACTAGGGTTCCTCACCCATACTCTTGAACATGGAACATTCATACTTTACATCCCACCATCGCAGTGACCTATCCAACAAACCTCATCAAAGAGTTAGGAAAATTCCTCAAGCCACCTCCATGATTGCATCCAAATATTACTATGTCCACCATAGGACTCATCCAAGAAGATTTACCCAATTTATCTACACAATGCCCATCTAAGGCATCCCAAATTTCTATAATACGTCTTCAATTATGCACCACTTGAGTCACCCTTAAGTTTGTCATTTTCCCCCATGGAAATAGATTGCACTTGAACCACTAATTCATCCTAATTCCCTTCAAAGAACTTACTACAACACTTAGGAAATGTAGGAAATAAATCCAACCTTACCTTTCTCAATGGCATCGTTCACTACAACTATATTCTAAGTTTCATGTCTTGGACCTATGCTTTCCCAAGAAATCAACTCTCCACATGAACTCACCCAAATCATCATTCACTGCAATACAAGGCTAAGTGCATCCATCCACTTTAGAATCTGTCTAAGTCCCAAAACTCACATGCAACTGATAAAACTCATCTCTAATGCCTTTCCATCTTTACACCTTGACTGATTCCACTTCAAGGCACCATGCACCCACCGCTTGATAGTCAAGTCATATTGTTGCTAACCGACTGTTGTAACTTTTGGAAGAGTCACCTCGTACGTAGGTTGCAATCAACCAACAACCCAACTCAACTCATATGTTGTTCTGAACGATGCACAGAATCAAGACATCATGATGGAAATGTGCCCAACCAACTTCCTACTGTAGAGCTTCTCTAAGTCACCCCAGGTCATCCAACACATGTAAGTCCTTCACCTTGCTGCAACCTAGAACTACTCCCTTCAAAATCAATTATGTGATCTCCCTCTACATTTTTCTTTAGTGATCACTTTTCTAATTAGATCTATGACAATTCATGCAATAGATATTGTGTTCAACTACCTTTCCCATGTGCTTGATTCACGCAATGAAATCAACACTTGGTCTCTCCAAGGTTTTCACAACATTTCCGACAAATTTTATCATGAATCAAACAAACCAATTCTTCCTCTACGATCAAGTCTGTGAAAATTTATTCGATGAAATCTATGAAAATTTATGCGATCACCCACCCTATCCAAGTGATTCATCTCATCCCAAACTATTCTCTTGGTCTATACAATTTTGTGCAACTAGACAAACCTTTCCATCTCCCCCTCAACCAAACCTCTGCCATAAGTTTGATGCAAAGTCTGTGATGAAAATGTTCACTGCACCAAACCATTCACCAAGTCTGTGAACATTCCGACTGGGCTACCTTCACAAAACGATACCTTCTAATTTTTCTCTGATACCATCTATCATTGAGATAGTGGTGAAGAGCTCCTCAACCCTTCTCCAAAATATACAAAGAATCCTCTCTAATACCATCTTTCACATCCCTAGAGTGTGACTTGAGATCACACACCTCTTAAGGGCATGTGACACTACTAAGTTTCTCACTTGGTTGCCTAGCACCACAAACAATACTTTGTTCAGACTACTTCTCTTCATCTAGAGCATACCCATACTTCATTCTAGGCTACCAGCGAGTCACACTCCTACTCTAGTGAAACCCTTGTATACTTAGACATTCATTAACTTCTTTAACACTTATTAATATTTAAGCATACATCCATGATCATAAAACAAGAGAAATTTGGAACAAACTAAAGACACACACATAAATATTGTGGGAAGAACGAACCGTGCCTAACACCTTTGTTATATAAGAAATATTTACAACATGAGCACTACCGAACCAATTTATAACAAGGTAGATTCAAATGACTCACCTCACCTCACTAAGACACTCATACACAGATCCATCAACAATAATCTCCATCACAACCATCTCTGTAGCCACTTACAGTGCACCTCATGCGTTCCTTCAACCACATACTTGTTGTCTCTTCGGTTTTGTAGACTCTGCCTCTTTGTTTCCATAGAATTAACTGATTTTGGTTCTACCTCACACATGTCTCTAGCAGACCTACATTTTCCATACTTAGCCAAAATCACCCAAAGTGAAACTTTCCCATCTCAGTCCAATAAATCCACCTCAAGGCTACACAATTCCTCCCAGAGTGGAGCAACTTGGTCGATTGAGGAAGATATCCCTCTTTGTATGCCTTATAATTGCATAGATCTCTTTCTCTCCTTGTTTTTCCAAAAATTCCCTTCCTTTATTATGTGCCATTATTCTTTTATAGGCTCTCCAAAGGTCACCATCACAAACCATCATATCCTTTGGGGGTGTCATGCCCCTTTGAGAAACCATGTGTCCAAATGAATCATCACACCCCTTCATGGAACTGGTTTCCCAAACAAATAGTCACACCCCTTTGTGGACTTGGTCACCCAAATGAAGCCATGCACTCATGAACTATCATGCCCATTGGGATTGGTGCACCCAACCTTGGTGCTCCCCTCATTTCAATGTACTCCATTTTTTGAACCAATTCGTCATCTTTGGTGTGCGTTCCCCTTAGGTGAGTCAGGTTGTTGGGTGTAGGTTTGTTTTGAGGAAATATCCATTTTTGGAATGTAAAGCTTAATTTGGAAAAAATATAGTTGGTAGGAAAAACAACACATGTGAGGGAAAGGCACATGCAAAGGAGGAAAGCATGCAAGGTGCATAAGAAGGAAAACCTAACCATGTTAGGGTTAGGATTTTGGCAAGAGATTGTAATGACTAATGATCTTGTAAAACAATATAAATAAGAAGCTAGGAGGTCTAGGTAGGGGCCTCATTCTGTTAGAGAGTATTGTTCGTTGTTGTTGGTTCTATACTAGCTTAGTTCAACTATTGTATATCCAGGGTATTCTTTATAAGTTGTTGATATGTAGAATATTAAAGTAGCTAGATCTTGAGGGTTAGATCACAGGTTGAGGAGCCTGGTGTGATCTAGTCCACCTCACAAAGGTTTTGGAAACTCTATATTGATTGTATGATCAAAAGTGTAGTGCACGCAGTGCCATATTGTGCAACAATTATAAATAAAACAACCTAAGAAGCCATATCTTTGTGGACGTGGCCCAAGAGGGGGTGAACCATGGTAAAACCTATGTACTATTTGATGAATGAATGCATGTTTACTTTCTTTGAATGGTTGATCATACTATTTAGATGTTAATGATTGATTTACACATAATTGGTTATCTAGACCTATTAGAATGCATGTATAAGATTATGGATGAGTGGATATTAATAATAATAGATAGAGTAATCAGTTTAAGGCCTGAATAAGATCAAATACAATCTTAGATCCCCACTCTTTCCTAGACTGCAAGCACCTGAGCATTGCAGTCACCCATAGAACTATCTTGGGTGATACTGCATCATACCTTCTATGTGTTGTGTTTCCTTCTGGTTTACCAGAAGGGCCGATAGTTTTAGAGGGTTTTTCTGGAAACCTATTCAGATTTGAACCTGGGTCAGCCCAAGAAGTATAAAGGAAGAGTAATAACCAACAAATGATTCTGTTTCCAGCTAGAACTGCATGGGATTGAGTGAATGGGATCTGTAGAAGAAGCATGCAGAGAATGAAGGTATAAAAAGGGAATGTTCAGACCGTGGAATCCAACGAAGGTGGAGATTGAAAGATGGTTGAAAACAAAGGAACTTGAGTTTGCCCAGAAAGATAATAGAAACCTTAAGTTTACACCACACAAATATCCAGACAATCACGTGTTTAGCAACTTGCATGAGGTATTTTTCTGTGGTTTCTCACCTGTGTTCTAGGAGTGGATATTGAGGTTAAAATAAAACCATCCAAGAAATCATATCATACAGTTGGAGTGGAATCCTATGGAGATCATGTAGTTACAACAAGTTAACAAAAAATTGACGCACTCAATAGAATATGGGTTAGACAATATTATTGTAGGGTTTATCATAGAATTTGCAATAGATATCACAAAGTCTTACAATGCAACAGAGAAGGAGTTTCTAAAAGGACCTAGAGGTAGGTATATCAGATCGTTGTATGCTTCAATCAATATGTTATTGTATAACAATGATGTGATGACTATGGAATCAGATAGCTAAACTTCCCTACGTGCATGGGGGAAGGGGGGAAGCACTGACAAGAGGTGGAGAAATGGAGGAAGAGATGGATAAGGGAAAGAACGAGGAGGCCATGGACCCAATCATGATGGAGGAATATCAGATAAATAAGATAATGGAAACAACTAGAAAGAAGTGAAGTGGAGTAACCTACCAATATAAGATGAATAACAAGAAGAGAGAAATAGATGATAGAGAGGGCTTGACAAGTGATGAAGAATATGTAGAGGATTTCCAGGTTGTGGAGAAGAATGAGGAAATCCTACATGCAACATATGAAAGGAAGACATGAGGTCCAAGGGTAGGAACAAGAGGCAAAACTCCCATCCATGTCAGTATCAATGTGGAACCCATAACCCCATGTTAGACTAATACACCATAAAAAACACCACCATTTAGACAACAAAATTTTAGTGGAAGAAAGACAGAAGGAGGTACATCCAAACAAGGAGCATCAACTGGAGGATCCATTTTAGGAAGTAGTATTCAAATATCTACATAGCACAAAGGAAATAGTTCAACATAGTTCAAGATGGAAGGACATGATCCCACCATTAGGTTACCAAAATTTCGGGGAGAGGCATCTGAGGACCCTGAAAAGAATTTGTTCATTTGTGAGAAGATATGGGAAGCAAAGTAGGTCACATATCAGCATACAAAACTTGTGCATTTAGCTATCATGCTAAAATACTGAGCACTGGACATGAGGCTACTTGTAAACAGTCCACCAACAACAATGAGGATGATCAAAGATGTCGATAAGCTACTGATAAATTAATTTCATAACCCTGGTTCAGAATATCAGTACATGAATGAGATGATTGAAATCAGAAAGAAATCAAATGATTTTGTTAGGGAGATTGATCATAGGTTCAAACGGTTGAAGGGTAAGTTAAAGTATGCCATGGATGACATGGACCATAGACATGTCTTTGTGAATTCACTGCTACCACATTTTAAATGCCCATTGAGGCAACAAAATTTTCAAACTCGGGCAGAGGATCTACGGACAGCCTTACCACTGGAAGAGAACCAGTATTAGAAGATAGATCCAGCAATAGAGGAGATAAAGGAGGACCTAAAGAAACTTACATTTCAACTGAAACAGAATGAAGGAAAAGAGAAAATAAAATTTGCTTGGTGTACCACATGCAGGATAGAAGGTCACCACAAGAATGAATGTCCCACTTTCGTCCAGTACATGTAAACATGAGTACCAATCCATTTTCCAATAGAAGTACCATGGTGCGATATTTGTAAGACACATGGGCATCATCCATATCATTGTCCCATGTTCCATAAGTATCAGACAATACCCAAGAGCTCATACTTCAATTTTTGCAAGTCAGTGGGCCATGATGATAAAGATTGTAGGACAATGGAGCTGATGAGGGAAAGAACTTCAGACATCTATATGGTGTAGGAAGAAATGATGAGAGGAAAATATGCACCTCAATTTAACCAGGGACCACCTCCATACAACACTACACAAAAACATTATAACACTACATAGTTGCAATATAATAACGCACAACCACAATATAACTCCGCCCAATATAATCATGTGCCTCACTACAATGCGAGGGGATCGAACTAGCTACAGAGGTGGAGGAACAGGTAGAGGAATATTTGGAAGAGGTAGAGGTCCAGTAGTGTGACACAAATTCCAACAGATAGTACATAATGCAATGGAATGTCCACTCCCACCAACAACATGTATGTACTGTCGCGCAACAGACCATGATACAAAGGAATGCTCAACACTTTTTAGAAAGATTCAAGAAAAGAGGAATCAAAACAATAAAAAATTTCAGTGGATATCTGCAGAATCTAGGGATGATGGAAGAAATATCAACATAGTCACGCACAGAGGAACTAAGATAGGACTTGATGCAATGAGATAGGATCAGAGCGAAGAAGAATACTGAAACACAGAAGCAGTTTGATACGTGGAAAGAAAAAGAGACATTCAGGGAGGCCATAAAGGAGTTCCTAAAACAATATGTTGCATCTACATAAGCTACATAGCATACCTAGAATGTACTAATGTATGAGATTCCTTCATCAATGGACCACACCAATGAAGCACAACTTGTAGGGAAAGTAAGTACTATAAATAATTTTCTGCAATCATGTGTTAAGCTACTAAATGATCCATCCTCTATTAAATTGTTTAAAATTATGTTAGAAAGATGTAACACATAGGTATAGGGGAAGTTATAGAAGAAAACAATCAATCACCTCCATACAAGAAGGAGGACAAGCAGGGAATTCATCCTGAATGCCAACATTGGAGATTTCAATATGGGGGATATTATACTCGCCTTAGGCTCCCAAGTAAATGTGTTACCCAAGAAGACATGGCAGTGTATGGGAGAGCCCACAATAGGATATTAACCCGTCTAGTTGGAATTAGAAAATCAACACAGATTTATACCAATTGGAAGGATAAAATCTGTTACAGTATATTTGGATGGAATGCGCACTAAGACATACTTTGAACTAATAGAGATTGTAGATGGCGCAAAACCATATCCAACATTGTTGGGACTGGATTGGGAATTTGATAACCAGACCATAATTAACTTGAATACAAGGAAAAATACGTTTGAATTAGGATAATATAGATTTGTTTCACCATTAGATCCTTTAGAAGGAGAAAGGTTTGTGGAACCTACCTGTTTAGATCTGGAGGAAATCAACCAACTGTACAGAACCACCGCACGCGAAGAATATTATGTTAACCCAACTACAGATGGGGTACTTGGCTGGAGAAGAATCACATCATGTGATTCTGACTCAGATACAGGTCTGGCGAATTAGCAACAGAGATTACATGAATTTTCCATGAGAAGGTGCATAAGAATAGACCGCGTAGTAAGATGGTTTGGTACAGAGATAAGGGAACCTCCCAGTTTACATGGGGTAAATGATTTATAAGAATTCCTCATACAATATGAAGAACAAGTGTCAAAAAATCAAAGACTCTTATCCCTATATATTTCACTCAAGGCTACACCTGCAATATGGTGGGGTGCGCAAAAAGAGACAATTTAGGATTGGTACCATTGTAAGAGGTTACTATGCATTAGATTTGGCGCAAAACATGCCAACAATAAAATGAAGAGGTATGATGGGAAAGGAACACCAACAGAACACTTGGAGAAGTGAAAGACACAATGGAGGATGAAACCACCAGAGGAATGGCCTCATCACTTCATCCATACATTAGAAGGAATCTCAGAAACTTGGTATGTAGACTAGGAGATGCGCAAAGGTACTACTAAATGGACAACATTACAACATAATTTTGTAGTAACCTTCTCATTTGAACATGAGAACCCAAACATTGATTCAACTTTGAATCAGATAAAGGGTGTGATATTTATTAAGGAACCAAAAGTTGAACTCATGACAAACTATCAACAACAAAACATATAGATAGTCAAAGAACTACTGTCATTCTATCATGTTGAAGTGGAAGCACCAAATGAAGATGACCCACACAACATTCAAATTACACAAATTGAAGGAGAAAGAGAGGTGGAAGGTCCATCTCTGGAGTCAAAAGTATTTGTTGCACCAATAAAGGTGAATAAAGTCAACATTGGGACAATTGATAATCCTAAAATGACAAGTATTGGGGACTATTGGGATGAACAAACAGTAGGAAGAATAACAGAGTTACTACATGAATACAATGAACTGTTCCCAACAAACTTTACAGAGATTAAAGTCATAGTAGGAGAATTAGGAGAGATGAAGATACCTCTCAAACCTGAGGCAAGACCTATCAGACAGAGACCTTATAGACTGAATTCAGTATATAAGTAGAAAGTGAAGGCTGAAATTGATAAAATGTTGGAAGTTGGTATCATAGAACCAATAGAGGAATCTGAACGGATAAGTCCTATGGTAGTGCAAGGGAAGAAACAAGGGGGATAAGGATTTGTGTAGATTTGATAAAATTGAATGATGCTTTCTTACATGACCCTTTTCCCACCCCTTTCACAGATGAGGTATTAGAGAATGTGGGAGGCCAAGAAGCATACTCATTTATAGATGGATTGTCAGGTTACCATCAGATCAAGATATCTCCAGAAGACATGTACAAGACTACTTTTGCTACAAAATGGGGATCCTAGCATTACACATTCATGCCATTTGGACTAAAGAATGCACCAACCATACTTTCAATAGTAGTCATAGCTTCTTTTAAGGAATTTATACATTGGTTATTATACGTATATCTGGATGACTTGACTGTATATAGTCTGTTAAAGGACCATGTAGAATTGTTAAGGTTAATGTTGGAAATATGCATGTAGTGTTAGATAACATTGAATATAAAGAAGTGCACTTTTGGGACAACTTTTGGAATATTTTTAGGAAATATAGTCTGTAAAAAAGGATTGCTATTAGATCCTACTAAGATTGCAGTCATTGTCAATTTACAACCACCAAAATCAGTGCGCAAGTTCAGAGAAACATTGGGGCATATAGGCTATTACATTAAATTTATCAAAGGTTATGCATAGATCACTATGCCAATGGAAAAAATGTTAAAGAATGACATCATATTTCAGTGGAACAAACACTATCAACAAGGTTTGGACACCTTACAAGAAAATATGGTCACAACACCTATCCTACTATTCCTAGATTGGGAAAATAATTTCCATGTTCATGTAGATGCATTAGCCATAACACTTGGACCAATTCTGGTGCAACATGAGCAGGGGTTTACACCATCCTATAGCCTTTTCAAGAAGAAAATTGTCAGAATCAGAGAAGAACTATAATACCACATAAAGATAAGGCTTATCCATGTTATATGCACTTGAAAAGTTTAGGAACTACTTATTGGGTAAGCACTTCAATATGTTCACAGATCATTCTACCCTAAAATATTTATTCAACAAGCCAATGTTGGGGAGGAGGATCTATAGATGGTTGTTGTTATTCCAAGAATTATTTCGAAGTGATAGTCAAACCAGGGAAGTTGAATGTAGACCCTGATCATCTGTCAAGGGTCACTAATAGAGAGGAACCTGCCAATTTTGAGGAAAAATTCCCTGATGCGCAATTGTCTTCAGTACTAATAGCTGATGAATATTTTGTTAATATCATTGAATACTTGAGCACATGGATGGCACCACAATAATTTAGCATGGCACAAAAGAGGAATCTGGTAGTGCGAGCTGCAGACTATCAACTAATTGCAAGACACTTATAGAAAATGGACGCAAACAACATTTTGAGAAGGTGTGTACTATAACATGAAAGCCTAGAATTTTGGTAGAATCTCATGAGGGAATATATGGATGACATTATGTAGGAAAAGACACCACACAAAAGGTATTGTGTGTAGGACTATGGTGGCCAAATATTCACAGATATGCTAAGAAATTTTACAGAAATGTGATGTTTGTCAGAGGGTTGGTAAACCTAACATAAGGGATGAGATGCCTCTGAGATCACAAGTAAATTTGCAGGTATTCAAAAAATGTGAAATAGACTTTTTTTGTCCAATATATCCACCAAAAAAAGGTCAAGAGAAATATATATCATTACTGCGACAAAATACTTAACAAGATGGGAAGAAGCAGCACCAGTCAAAGACTGCAACACAGAGACAACACACTTCTTGTTTGAGCAAGTGATTACCAGATTTGGATGTCCGAGAATTTTGATGAGTGACAAGGTACTCACTTCATCAACAACATTATTAGGTCTATGAATGAGGAGTTTTAAGTTTATTACCATAAGATTACACCATACCATCCTCAGGAAAATGGAATAGTAGAAGCCTTCAACAAGATCTTGGAGAATGCTCTAACAAAGATCTACAATGTCAACAAGGATGATTGGGACTTGAAAATAACAACATTATTGTGGGCATACAAGACTACATGCAATAATTTTATAGGACATACACCATTCATATTGGCTTATGGGCAGGAAATAATAGTACCATTATAATTTCTGGTACCCAATCTGTGTGTAGCAACAATCACCAACATGACAGAAAGAGGAGCAGTGAAGGAGAGGTTTAATAAACTAATGGAAATGGAAGAGGATAGGATTCTGGCAGGATTTCACCAAGAAGTACAAAAAGCCAAAGACAAATCCTGACATGATAGACATATCTAGAGGAAGAGTTTCAAGGAAGGAGACTTAGTCTTGCTCTATGAAAGAATTTTTTTTCAACATCCTAGTAAGTTTAGAATGCATTGGCTAGGGCCCTATGAAGTTAAGAATTTCACATATGGGGGATATGTACAACTAAAGTATCTATAAGGAACATAACTCAAAAGAATTATCAATGGTATTCGACTAAAACTGTATAGGGACAGTCGACCTCCTAAAGCTTGAAAGTTCTAGCGCAGTGGGACATACATGTACATAGTGTAATATAGTAGAATCTAGGATAGAAAAATGACAAAAAGAAATAAAAAGGAGAAAAAGAAGGAAAATAAAATACAAAATTAGAAAAGAAAGAAAATATAAAAACACTAGGAAAAGTTGTGCACAACAATTACTGCGATAGACATCAGAAGACCGCACATAGTAAAAAGTGAATTCGACGCAAATACATGAAAAAGTGAAAAGTGAACACGACCCAGTCTATAAAAGGTGGAAATCACATAATATTCAACAATCAACAAAATTTGGATCTCAGAGCGAGAAAAAGAGTATTTTCCCTAGTTATGGATTGACGAAGTAGCAAGCCAGGTTGGGAAAAGATGACTCCACCAAATTTTGGCTTTCTAGGACAGTTCATTCAGGTTATGTGATAGGGCCAAAGGCGCAAGGAACGAATGAAACAACCAGATACTATAGTTGAGCTTGAGGATGTTACCACCTTGGACCCATAATCTGTTATCCCAATGTAGGTCGAGGAAGATATTCCTACAACGCATCAAGGGAAGATAAGATAGAGATCTGTTTTCGATAATGGTGCCTCGAACCCTAACCTCGAAGCACCTGCAAACCTAATGAGACAGTGGGACAACGAAATTCCTAGGAACAATATTAAGTGTTGGTCGAAGACATCACCGACTGAATAAAGTCCAGTAGGGGAAGAAGACACAAATGCAGTGGAGTCAGACACATCTAATGCGGGGCAGAAAACAAATACATCTGATAGTATGGATATTACCCTCCCTTTTCTCTCATACACAATCCCCACTATCGATGACATGTTGGGAAAGATACCCAAGATGAGGTACATGGACCATGACGTGTGTTACGCGACAAATTTCCATAGATGGATGAGGATAACTATTTGATTAACACAGGGGAAATTAGACCCCTAGGACAACGAGTGATGGAGCCTGCGCAGTGGATCATGGGGATTTACAACTCAGGGATTATGAATCTCTTAGACACACCACACTTTGGGAGTAGAAATAATGTCGGCCTTTGCGTTAAAAATCTCATCATTTGGGTCCATGGAGGCATCCTGTGGATGGAAAGACCAGTGCATATTGATGTGGCATTGATTTCCAATATCAAGGGACTACCCAAAGTCTATGCGTAGCTCGAAGAATTCTTAGAAAACAAAGCGCATGAGAAAGAACTGAAGAAACAAGTTAAAGCGTAGTTCGAGAAGAGCAATGGGAACATAGGAATTTTCATCAAAGACATTAATGACAATGTGATAAGGTTCGCAATAAATTTGATGGCCTGTAAGCTGCTAAGAAACTGTCATAGAGAGGAAGTGCCAACAAGTGTGATCGCAGTGGCAATGCAGTGCACTAAGGGAATGGTGTTCAACTAGGCGATGTACTTTTTGAATCAGTTCCTACTTGACTTTTGTTATGCACAAGACAATGGAACCGAGTTCCATTATTCATGGTTAATTATACTGATAGCCTTGGTAGGGTGGCAGGAGCCCAAGTTCTTGAAAATTTTGGACAGGATGGGAAAAGGTTATGCGGCCATGTACAAGTCTCTTTGGAAAACAACACTGTGTTTTCCATGTTGTTAGAAGAAATCCAACAATGCACAATAAATGTGTGTCGCATACCTATGGAGGTAGTGCAGGAGACAAAGGAGATAGAAAAATTCAAGGAATCTCGACAACATGTACGGATCCAGGCTGCATGGGATCCCAGAAAGGAGTGGCTAAAGATGCATTAATGAATCACAAGGCAACAAGTGGACTTGATTATCAAAGACTGGACTGCATAGTGGAAGTCACAAGAAACAAAACTAACCACGAGAATAGGCACAATGTGGTCCTCGAAGCCTAAGGATAAGGCCGAAGCAGGCTCGTTACAAGAACAGGTAGCCCAATGGAAAACACTCGAACAACAACAATGAAAACCCTACCAAGTGGGAGTAGCGTAGTATCGAAACGGCTAAGAAGAAAACCCACTACCACAAGAAAAGGAAGTCGGCCACAGACAAAGAAGAAGGATATTGCAAAAGCTGCAAAAGAAAGACTTCAAGGTACAAAAAGTGAGGCACCACCCTCATGGATAGAAAGGAAGCCCGCACAAGGAAAAGATGCATGAAAGAAGTGAAAATATGGGACAGAGGACCCATACATCACCCTCACATGGGATGATGCAGAGCTTGTCATGGAAAAGGTCCAAGAGAGGAGCGAGGAAGTGGTCATAACTACAGAGGCATAGAGAGAAGAAATTATGGCCAAGATCCTAGAGGTTCACGAAAACATCCAACATCTACGGAGTTGGGTAGAATCACAGGCCACCATGCGGCCACAAGAGAAGACACAGAGGCCACTTGCGCAGAAAGAAGGTGAAGATACCATGCAATTTGTCGTCTAGGGTAGGGATAAATTCATCATAACATGTCCAATGATGAATTTCGATCAGGAGATGGTGAAAAAACCCCTAGAAGAGGTGGAACAAGTGGATATGGTGATGGAACAGATCCCCACAAAGGCCTTATACAGGATACAGGCCAACGTCATGCATGAAGTACAATCTAGGGTCCATGTAGATGCCAAAAATATAGAGGTGGGTAGGGGGGTCACAGAGATGCTTCAGATAACATGTGACTAACTGACTGCAGAGAAGGAAGAAGAGAAAGAATACATAGATAGGTTGGAGCAGGGATTGGTATTGGCATACAACCGCATCACCAACATCGGGTAGGAAGTAGAGAGAAGCACAGAGGAGAAGATCAACCTCATTGCGTAGACAATTGACCATTATAGGAAGGAGATCAAGTAACTCAAGGATAATATCAATCCCACAACTCCACATGAGGTCTGAGAGTATAGGAAATAAGAAGTTTCATTCTGAATGGAAGAAATAGAGAAGCAAATGAGTGTAGTAGAATAATTGTTCGACCGAGTAGCACAGCTATGGATAGTGTTGGAGGAGGACAAGCAGGTCCAGAAGTGGGACAAGGAAGAAGAAAGAGTAAGCGCAACTATACAAGACCTCAATAAGAGGCACAAGACAATGAGTATCACATAATTCATAAAACGTACTCAAGATATGAAGAAGCTGCAGTCTGAGTTGAAAGCGGCGCAGATGCAGAAACAAGAGAGACAAGAAGAAGTGGAACCACTCCAAGAACAAGTCACACAGATGATCACACAGATGGAATAGGAGAAGAAGAGAATTATGCAGGCACACAAAAAGAGCGCAAAAATTATCCATGAGGAGATCCTAGTGCAATCAGTAGAGGCAGTGACAGGAAAAGTAGCACAAGTCTAAGAAAGATGAAGAGAAATTGCAGACAAATTCCGCAACCTAGAAAAGGTTGTTCAGGGAGCATGCACTAGCTAGGTGGCTCGGGACGAGCCACATGTTAGTGTTGGGGCTTGTTGGGAACATGACTATTTTGAGGAAATATCAATTTTTGGAACATAAAGCTTAATTTGGGAAAAATACAGCTCGCAGGAAAAGAAACACATGCGAGGGAAAGCCACATGCAAAGGTGGAAAGCATGCAAGGTGCACAAGCAGGAAAACCTAACCATTTTAGGGTTAGGGTTTTGGAAAGATATTGTAATGGATAATGAGCTTGTAAAATATTATAAATAACAACCTAGGAGGTCTATGTAGGGGCCCCGTTCTGTTAGAGAGTGGTGTTTGTTGCTGTTGGTTCTATCCTAGCTTAGTTCAACTATTATACATCAGGGGTATTATTTGTAAGTTGTTGAGTTGTAGAAGATTAAGGTAGCTAGATCTTGAGAGTTAGAGCACAGGCCGAGGATCTTGGTGTGATACAGTCTACCTCACAAAGGTTGTGGAACCTCTGTATTTATTGTATGATCAGAGGTGTAGTGCGTGCAATGCCATATTGTGCATCAATTATAAATAAAAGAGCCTAAGAAGACAGATCTTTGTGGACATAACCCAAGAGGGGGTGAACCACGGTAAAACTTGTGTACTGTTTGATGAGTGAATGCATGTTTATCTTCTATTAATGGATGATCATCCTATTTAGCTGCTAATGATTTATTGACACATAATTGGTTAGCTAGACCTATTAGAATGCGTGTATAAGTTTACAGATGAGTGGATATTAATAATAATAGATAGAGTAACTAGTTTAAGTCCTAAAGAAGTTCAAATCCAATCCGATATCTCCACTCTTTCCTATACCACAAGCACCTGAGCATTGCAGTGACCCATAGAACTATCTCAGGTGAGACTATGCAGTACTTTCTATGTGTTGTGTTTCCTTCTACTTTACCAGAAGGGCTGATAGTTTTAGATATTTGTGTTGGAAACATTTTGAGATCTAAACTTGAGTCATCCCAATAAGTAGAAAGGAGGAGTAATAACGAACACAATCCAACTCTCCAAAGTTCACCCCCGATGCCTTAGCTGATTCATACATTTGGTGGAGTTCCTAAGTCTTTCCCTCAACCCTTCTTTAGACCATATAATGTATGACTTGTGTTGCAATGAAACATGGGTGGAGTCGTCCCTTGGCATGTCACAGCCCCAAGGAACCCCAACTCTCCCCTATATAAACACATTTGTCTTCGCATTCACACTAAGAATCCTACCTTCCTGATTTAGACTGTGGTGGAAGTGTGTGTTCCCAAGCTAAGCTCCTGAGGTGTTATAGTTATGATAACATAAGGAAAGTGTTGAATGAAATTAGTAGTATAGTTATGCTAACATAGTGTTGTTATTCATTCTCATATAAATATGTCCATCTTTTCCTCTATACTCAAACTATGAATGTATGTCACACGAAGTAAAAAATGGTAAGATAAGTGGACATGTATTTTTGAAACATCGTCTAAATGTGTCTACACGATCTTTTCATATTTTCTCCAATCATAAACTAGTTTCATTATTAAGGGGGAAAAAATGTATTGTTTTGCAAGAAGGGTATGCTTACTTTTTGAAATGGGCATCAACTATTGCAACCCACCATACTAGAATAATTATAAGAATAAATAATAGACATTAATCTATAGCTTATACTCATGAGATAATCCTAATATATAGAATTTTTTACCTACTTCTTCCACACAAAAAAACATCATTGTACTAAAAGATGTTTGAAGTTTTTCTATTCATCGATACATGGGTACTACTACTCCAAAATTTTCAAGCACAAAACAAGACTATTTTCACTAGTCTTGAAATTCTGACATGTATATGCCAAATCTTGAACCCACTTTCTTTTCTTTGTTCACTCTCTATCCAAAGAAAAATATTTCGTATTCTAAGGTTCTTGTGCTTAGTATAACATTGTGCTTAATTGAACATGATTTTTTATTATTCTTATGTAACCTCAAAATTGTATTCTCATATTCTAATCTCTTTCATTTCTATAGTAAATATACCACCTTGGAATATCATATCTTGGTATTTTATTCATCTATGTGACATCCTTAGTTTTAATCCTCGTAAATTATAATGTAATTATACATATTTAATTTAGGTTGGTGAGCTAGTATTTTTGGGCCGAAGAGCCTATAATGGTCAATATGGTTGAGGGACGAGCTATGTATATTGTACATAGTAATTATTCATAAAAATAAATTGATGGCTTCAATACAAGAGGGATAATAACGATGGGGGGGTATTATTCCACAAGAAAGGGGGCTAAAGGGGGTTGCAAGGGTTTCCACATTCCTAGTAATCCAAGCCATTGCAATATTAATGTTTACCTCTTTTGAATTATCAAAACATATATTGAATGCATGTAAGAGTGGTTGGTGGGAAAGGTAATTTATGATAACATGGGATGAGTACAACCACGTTTTGGGAAATGTGAGTGTCAAATATTGCATAAAAGAAAATGAAATTTGAGTGGGCATTGAGCACAATTTTACAAGAGGTTTTTGGGGAAACAAGAGAATATTTGGGTGATGGGATAGAGAACCAATCATGTGGTGTATGAGAGTATCCATGAGAGGGTTTATTTTATGTTGAAAATCGGGTTGTGTGTCTATCATGTATTTCCTGCAGAGGAAATTTGATCAAGAGCCATGAGAAGGTTGTTGTGAACACTCCATTGTTATAGTTGAGATTACTAGAGTCCCAGTTGTGATTTCTTTTTCCAACCTTATTCTTGATACCTAGAGGGAAGTGGGATAACCCAAGGTACTGCGTGGAAAAGAATGGGATCCCATTCCTTGGGTTGTGTAGGTTGAGGGGGAAAGAGAGCTAGTGGATTGGAATTGTTGTTGGTGTTAGAAAACTAGGTTTTGCATTGTTGCGTGTATGGAAAATTGAAATCCAAGAGGGCCAACCCTCCTTGTGGAATTATATCCCTAGCTTGGGGGTGGCTTCCTATAGAGAGTAATGGAAAAAAAATCCTACCTTTGAGAGAAGTGTCCTTCACATGCATGCAATTGGATATTATTAAGAGATACATTTATTGTTATATTTTCTACGTTTAATTCCATTATGCAAATTGAATACTTGAATTCTGTGTTTGATTGATTAATTGCATTCACAAATTTTTAATATGCTAATAGATGCATGTACATTTTCGGGCATGCTTTCCTTGTTAATTTTATTGTATTAGGGTATTTTAAATGGTTTATCAGAATGGGATTGTTATGTGTGATATCATATATTAGGTTTCAATAATGATCTTGGAGGGGTTTGCTACAGGACAACAGAGTTTAGTCTGCATGGAATTTGGTAAAAAATTTGTGAAATCAAGAAAACCCCCCAATCTTTGGGCATATTTTAGCCAAAACTTGACATGGATATGTTGAGAGCATGCATTCAACAATGAGTTTTGATCCTGGGGGACAAAATGATCAAATCCATGGCAGACACATAGGGTGTTTGGGAGAAAATTGATTTTACTCAACAAAAAGATGTGGGGTTAGAATACCCCAAATTTTCATTTTGGTATTTGGGTTATTTGAAGTGGGGGTCAAATTCATCCCAAAGAGTTGAGTTAGTGTTTTTTGTGATGGTCATGACGATTGTGAGATAAAAATGTAGAAAAATGGCTAAGTAAAAGTTATGTAAATTCCATGACATAGTGTTTGTCTCCAAAGAAATAATTTTTGTGGATGATACAAGGAGTATCAATGAAGAAATTTTTATGGGCGATATAGTGTGTATTACCAAGGAAAAATATTTTGGGGAGAGATATAGTGTATGTCATCAAAGATAAAATGTGCCATCAATACAGAGTGTATCACCCAAGAAAAATATTGTTTTTTGGCATGAAATACTACCCAAAGGGTAAATTATTGGGGAAATACACTGCAAAGAAAAATAATTGGCCCCATATGTCACCGAAAAAGGAATTTTTTTTGGCTAAACAAAGTGCATTGCCAAATATAAATTTTCTGAGAAATATAGTGTTGTGACCAAAGGAAAAAGAAGATGAATACTTAGAAAACAATTGAGAAGAAGACATGTATACGCTAAAAGATAAATTTTCAGCTTGACATGTCAACCAAAAGATAAATTTTTGGCTTGATATGTCAGCCAAAAAGATAAAATTTTGGTCCGACACATCAACCAAAAGATAAATTTTTGGCTTTAAACGTTAGCCAAAAAGGTAAAATTTTGTCTTGATACATTAGTCAAAAGATCAAATTTTGGCTCAAAATGTTGGTCAAAAATATAAAATTTTGGCTTGATACGTCGAACAAGAGATAATTTTTTGTCCCAATATGGCAGCCAAAATATAAAATGTTTTGGCTCAAAATGTTGGCCGAAACATAAATTATCTTGACAATAAAGGGAAGAATCTTGGTGAGAAAGAAAAAAATTCTCGCTGACAAGGAAAACAAATTTCTCGACAAAGAATATAATTCTCACTAACCAAGAAAACATTTCATGGAAATAAATGGAAGAGTCTCAGTGAGAAATAAAATATTTCTCATTGAAAAAGAAAAAAAATTGTGGCAATAAAGAGGAGAATATTCGTTGAGAAAAATATCGTAGGAGC